>CAKLNU010000774.1:0-301647 GCA_922788865.1 Poeciliopsis turneri | reverse complement strand
AGTGTGCTAGTTCAGTTGCATCTTGCTGCATCCACCATGATGTCACTGCAGCCTGCAGTTAATCAAACATGGTGTCCGGCTGGCGCTCCGCAGGTTTCTGCTGTGACTGGATGACGGTGCGTTCAATGCACCTCGGGGCGCGACCTCGTTTAATTAAACACCCCAGCCTGATTCACGCATCTGAGATCATCACAAGATCAGCCGAAGATTTCCTAACAAGGATGGAAAAACAGACGAGGAAACATTTCAGTGCTTGATGAAAGCTGCTGATTCAGCAGTAACTTAATCAGATGTGTGATTTAATCTGGATTTTAACTAAATGTATTTATTATTCCTGGTTTTCTATGTGCTGGCCTCAGCAGCAGTAAGAAAAGAAATCCATTTATATGGAGGACTAACGCTGCCAAAACCTGATGGAAGGGCAACAAAACATGTCAATAAGAGAATTATTAAAGCAAAATGCATAAAAAATGTTCAGCAGAACAATTAAAAGAATTAAGTCAGAAAACTTTAAATAAATACCACAGGAGAAGATAATGACCTGGATCCATATGATATGAAAATATATTCTCAGTGAGGAAATAAATCATTGTTTTGTATGGAGGAGTAATCCTGCCAAAACCTGGAGAACAGGAAATGACTAAATAAAATATGTTTATAACTCCATTAGTAAACTAAAATGTTTAAATGCTCAACCAAACAATGACAAAATTTAGAAACAAAGCTTAAAATAATATTTGATTTCTCCATCTTATTTTTCATTTTGGCAGCTTTTTCACTCATTTCCAGAACATTTTTAAAAATTTAAAACATTTTTTATTCTCCTGGCTTTGTGGAGAAAAACGTTTACATTTCTTTTCTCTTTCACAGGATGCCTCACCAAACTGATACACTTTTTAAAAATGTTCGGATGAATTTTTGGTAAATGTGACTCCGTATGTCTCGTTGCTAACTGTTAGCCTGGCGTTGCGTTTCGTCTCCTCAGACGCAGTGAGCCGGCGTCTCGCCCTCATTCCTGGCACTCGACGAAACTCGGCGACGATCAACCGGACCTGGAGCAGCTGGAGACAATGGGCCCCGTCTGGGGCCACAGTTACCCCAGCAGGTCAGAAACCCCTCATCATTTACCCCTCGGTTACCCCAGCAGCTCACTTTCAGCTGTTTTTCTTCAAAAATCTTACACTATGTTCCAAATGAGTAAATTTCTGCCAAAATTTCTGAAATTTTGGCAGAAATTTCAATTTTCAATTTTTTGAAATTGAAAAAATTCAATTTCAAATTGAATTTTTTCTTTAAACTCAGAAAATTTTCTAATTTCTTCTGGGAAATTTCTGAGATTAACCACTAAACTTTTGAAGGTTTTGGTGGAAATTTACTCCACGTTTAATTTCATATTTATTTTATTAAATATGACAATTAAAAGTTTTTGGGTTTTTTTTAATTAAATTTAAAAAATACTAATTTGTGTCCCAGTTTAATAACAGGAGGCCTTTTCCTGCCAGAATGACTTATAGTTTAAATTTTAATGAAAATAAAACATTTAGTCAAATGTTCAGACCAACATAAGTTGTGAAGAAGTAAAAACTGAAGAACCTTTAATGAAAACCAGTTTGCATGATTTGAGGAAAAATATAAAAAACTGAGCGAATTTATCAAACTTTTTAAACATTTTATTTTGTAATCAAAATAAAAACTGACATGTTTAGTAATAATGTTTGTTTTTATTTCTGCTCTCAGGATTCAGATTTTAATGTTTCTCCACAAAACATCAGATTTTTGTCAGATCAGTTGAAGTTTAGAGAAGCTGCAGCTCATCGTGTTTCTAAGTCGCTCCATCCTGCCGGTTCATAAACGCGTTTCCTCGTCTTCCTCGCTTGGAAAAGAACGAAAAGTAAAAATCCAGAAACTGGGAGGGAAACTGGGAGGGAGACTGGGAGGGAAACTGGGAGGGAGACTGGGAGGCCTGGAGCCTCCTGCTTCCTGTAATCGCATTGTGTCCGGCCGAAGGAGCTGCTGGGTCAAACTGTGACGTCGACACATTTACATTCCTGCAGCTCTTTCAACAATAATCCGGCTGATTATGGGTTATTGATTCACACAGACTGACAAAACGACAGCGGATTGAAGTTTCCACTGGAGAAACTCTAGAAATGTTTCTCCAGTTTCTCCGGTTTTCTGCAGAGAAACGCAGCAGTGGAGTCGAACTACCAACCTTTATTTTCTGTCCCATAAACACCCAAACCTAAAATCAACCAAATGAAGTTAAACAATTTTTTTGTTATTTTAATTTTTTCAGAATGTATGTTTGTAGTCTGACAGCGTATTACTATAAACATACATTATAATAAATACATAAAATACAATAAAAGATTAATTTCCACATCAAACTTCAGAAATTTAGTGATTAATTTCAGAAATTCTCAATTTCTTTGGAGAAAATTTCTGAGATTAATTTCAAAATTTCAGTTTTTTGGCAGGAATTTACTCCTTTACTTCTCTCCAAGCTGCAGCAGATTTATTACGTTTGCTGAGTTAAAATAAAAGTTTTTTGTTTCGTTCTAGTTTCATATTTCTTCCCTTCAGGATCAATATTTTAATCTTGGTCTCCCTTCGTGTCCCAGTGCCTCCACCAGCGACCTGTCGGCCGGGTTTGACCCCAGCGGCGCCGGCGGCTACCTGAGGAAGAGTCCGGACCAGTACAGCTCCAGGGGCAGCATGGAGAGCCTGGACCCGGCCCAGTCCTCCCATCACCACCCAGTGACGCAGCAGCAGCTCCCACTGGGCCACCGCGGCCAGACTGGGCCCAACCCGGCCTACTCGTCCTGCCAGCAGCTTTCCTCTGCCAGGTCCAGAAACACAACAGAACCGGTCCAGATCCTGAAATAGTGGTGGAGATGTTTGATACTCTCCAGGTTTATCTTTATTTCTTGGTCTGGTTGTGCTGCAGGTCCAACAGCATCGACCACCTGCACAGCAAGCGCGACTCGGCCTACTCCTCCTTCTCCACCAGCTCCAGTATTCCTGAGTACCTGGCCTCCACGCCCTCCTTCGGCCCGGAGCGCTCCTGCTCCCTGGACGCCGTCCCGCAGCGAGGGGCCGGCAGCGCCGAGATGCTGCAGGCCGACATCCGATACGTCCGCGCCGTCTACGACGCCCAGCAGGGCCTGACTCAGGAGCAGGAGCTCAACTCGTCCAGAACCGGGCCCCGGGCCGGGCCCAGAGACCTCCAGGGTGCGCTCTGCTCCCAGAAACACTTTCTGAAATGAACCTTGTGCTCTAACCCGTGTTTCTGTTATTGATTAATTGGCAGCAATTCCAATATCTATAAAATCATCGATCGATTAATTTATCTCAAGAAAACGGAAAATGAGCTCATCATCTGAATTTAACTTCCTCAAGTTCCACATAGAACATCCTCCAACAGGGCAGATTAAAAGGACATGTTTACATTACTAACATGTAATTATGGATATTTAACCTGGTATCCATGGCGACGCTCATGTGAATTACACCAGAAGGGGGCAGCATTGCAGAGTCTGCCAGAAATTATTCGTAGAAGAAGCGATTGGACAGAAAAGTATAGCTGGAATTTAAAACCATTTATTTTCAGTCTAAGTCGTTTTCTCCAGTCGCTGAGCCTCTTTTGAACTTCCTGTGTTTATATGGCGCCTGCTATGAATGCTGGGAGATGCAGTCCGTAGAGTCCAACAGTTTTCCTGTGTTTCTGTTGGTGCAGGCTCAGTGGGCGGGGTCTGTTACCGAGGCGCCAACGGCAGCAATGCCAGAGGCGGCGCCGGCGTCCCGGCGTCAAACCGGCACAGCGTGGGACCCATATGGGGCCAGGCGGCCAGCCGCAGCTCCTACGAGAGCCTGAAGGGGGCGCCCGCGCCGCCGAGGCGCAGCGACAGCTACGCCGCCATCAGGAACCACGAGAGACCCAACTCCTGGTCCAGTCTGGACCACGCCCGGTCGCTACGGTGAGTGCGGTCTGGTGAGCATCGTGTTTTCCTGTGACGTCATATAATCAGATTTTATCTCTGATGTCATCATGCAGGTCTCTGCAGAGCAGCTCCTGGCATCACTCCAGCGGTCCAGTGGCCTCAGGTAACCACCCTGATCCAAAGCCAGAGAGGTTCTGGTGGTCCGGGCTTTCTGGACCCGTTCTTCCACTTGAACAACAAAACTGAACATCAGGATGTTTTAACATGTAAAACTATGCAGTAGGTTTGTTTCCTGTGGCTTTGGACACAGAATGGTTTCCCCCGGTGTGTTGTAAGCCTGGCGGGCTGCCAGGCTTCACTTGCCTGTCCGCCAGACTGAGAGTCGCTTGTTTTCATTTGTAATTTTTTTTATGCGTCTCTACTGCACTGCGCCCCATTGCGCACTTCACCGGCAGAGTGCAGTCGCTCCTGAAAGTCGTTTTATGTTTACTGGAGTAACTTTTTTTTTCTGTCAGACGATGTAATTTTAAATGACCAATAATTTGACCAGTTACTCACTACTTCAGGAAACTTTTTACCAAACACTTTTTTACGGGAGTCATTTCTTGGATGGATACTTTTTACTTTTACTTGAGTGAGACATGTTGACGTTGTGCTGCTGTAACCACTGTGCTCACCGTTATCTCAAATGAGATGATTTGAGAAAACTGTTGCTAACTTTGCTAATTGATGACGGTTCGGCTAACAGCGTCTCACCAGAACTGGTTGAACTTTTCAAAACAGCCAAGTAGATCAGAGCTTTAGCTTTTATCTGGAACATTAATTTAGCAGAAGCTAAGTGTGCTAAATGTTTTTAAAGTTAGCAAAAATGCTAACATGCTAAACACATAATTAGCTCTGTTACTAGCACGTTAGCACGTTAGCAGTTGTTCCTCCTAAAGCAGTCAGCTGTCAAAGTTCATGAAGATCTTTGACGGCTCAGTTTGGAGATGGTTTCAGTTTTCCGGTGGAGAAGTGACCGACCCTCCCGTCTCCGTTTGGTTTCAGCCAAAGCATCGTTTGGCGCTGAGGGTCAGCTCCACACCGTGGTGGAGAAGAGTCCGGAGAGCAGTCCCACCACCAAGCCCAGGCAGGGCGCCGGGTTCTCCCAGCCCCTGTCGCCCACCGGGCCCGGCTCCCCGCCCAGCCGCCTCATTCTCCCTGCCAGCGTTTACCCGGTTCCCCAGCCAGAACCTCAGTACGCGCAGACGCCCAGCTCCAGTCCCGGTCCGGCCGGAGTCTACTCGGCCCTGACCAAGGAGAGCGGCCGGCAGCAGCCGGTCCGGGACCAACAGACGACAGAAAACGGCCACCAAAGCATCGGTTCTTCACCGTATTCCCGCTCCTCGTACTCCGGACCTGCATCGTCTCAGCTCAGGTCCAGACTGCCCGAGGCGGACAGGTGACCTTTGACCTCATGTACCAACTCGTTTCTTGGTTTAAATGTTTCTGTTTTAATGAAGCCTTGTGTTTGTAGTTGGCACCAGCATCCAGAGTCGAACGTGAAAATCTCTGGAGGATCCGAGGGTCCGACTGGATCCCAGAGACCTCACCGGAACCTCGGCCAGAACCTCGGCCAGAACCTCGACGATTCTCTTCTGAAAGGACAACAGCAAGAGCAGAACCATGAATTCAGGATTACCCCGGTCCACTCGGCCCCAGACCTCAGAACCAGGACCGAGTCCAGAGACAACACCCGGTACGGCCGCTCCCTGTAAACCACTGGGGTCCAAAGTGATGTATTCAATCGAGCCCAAAGAAAACGAGAAGCTTTTCTTTTAGTACAGCAAACATGTCAAATCTGCTAGAAAAAAATTTATTTCTGTCAAAAAAACTTTGACATTTTGAGAATAATCTCCGGGGGAAAAATTAGATTTTTAGGTTAATATCAGAAATTTTCTACTAATAATAATTTTCTGTAAAATTTCAAAGCTTTTTTTTACAAAGGTTCAGAGTTTCTGTCAGAAATTTGGTCTTTTTTTTTCTATATTTAGCAGCAATATTAACCAAAAATAAAATCCATTTCTCCTTATGTTGGGATTCTTCACCAGATTGAGTTTGGATGGGTTTTTGACCCACACAGTGAAAACTTTGGACTTCTTCCTGCGAGCCGTTTATTCTGATGTTGTTCGTCTCTTCAGACCCAGAGACCCGCCCACCGTTCAGCCAGAACCGGCCGGATCGACCCGGGTCGCCCAGGGTCAGGTACCGCCCGTCTCAGCGCCGCATCCATCCGCCCAGTGGAGCCACAGAGACCCGGACAGCGATCACCCTCTGACCCGGCTGGAGAACGCCCTGGCCGAGGTCCAGCGCTGCGCCGGTCCCGACGGCCCGGACGGCGGCCAGAGTCCGGCCCGCTGCCTCTCCGTTCTGGAGAAAGTCAGTCACTTTGAGCGGCGGAGAGACGGAGGGAAGCAGCGCAGCTCCAGCACCAACTCCTACTGCAAATCCTCCCACCTGGGGGTAAAACCCAAACTCTCCCTGCTGCCTTTCTGCCCTGCAGACTCTGATTCTAAGCTTTTTATTTTCTGGTTCTGGCCCAGATGAGCGATAAAGGCCGCAGTTCCCCCTGTGGAGCCGAAGACCTCAGAAATATGCTGGAAAGGAGCACGAAAGGAACCAAAACCCACCGGACCATGAGCTACAGAGGAGGCGGCAGTGAGTTCATGAAACACAGGTATGGAAGCCTGGAGGGACAGAAAGGAGCAGAGCTGCTTTTGGGTTCAGCCAATCAGCAATAAGGAAACAAACTGGTGCTTCTTGATTGGCTGATTCAAATAGCATCCAGCTTCATCTTCCCAAACTTTCTAAAGTTTTACAGTATGAATATTTAGCGGAGAAGCTCTGACTGATTCCCTTCTTTCTCCTATTGAACTCAAATTATATTCATTCATTTTCTTCCAACTGTTTCTATGCATGATGAGCAACATCCACCCATCACCTGCTGGAGGCCAAAAAACTGCTAGCTAACGATGACTAGCACTGGTTTTAGCTGCTAAGCTATCAATATAACACTTGAAATACTGAATGTATGTTTGATATGTAAATGAAAACGGGACGCAGTGCTTTGCTACTAATTGTCAGCAATAAGATAATCACAGATAACAAGGTCAGGAAAAAGTTTTAATTAAGAAAAAAACAGTGAGGGAGAAGGAAGTAGCTCAGTTATGCTAGCTTGACTATGAAAACTGTAACATGTAGATGTGCTGCAGGATTCGGTGAGTTTTGATTCAATAAAGGCGACCAAAACACCAACTCTGACAAGAGTTTAATTTAGCTAAGCTAACACCACTGTGTTAGCCTAGCTAATAGCAGGAGTAGCTAATGTACCTCAGAGAATCGTTTAGCTCGTCCATAACGAGTAAAACTGCTGTGTTGAAAGTCACGTCTCTGTTAAATGATTTGTGTTTGGTCTTCAGGCTTCCAGCTGATCCCGTCTCAGCGCTGCAGAGAAGCCGCAGCAGCTTCCAGCTGGACGGAGACGTCAACAGGAACTGTCCTTACCGACCTGAACCCCAGGAGACAGCCGACCCCCAGCAGGACAGGTCAGGGCGCTCCCAGAGGCCGGCCCTCCAACATGTCTGCTCTGGTCCTGATGTTTGGTTCTCCTCCAATCAGATCTTACAGGGACTCTGTGACAGACGCCCAGCCTGTCGCCCTTCGCTCCGCTTCATTCAGACAGAGAGACCTCAGCTCTCCGCCGCCTGTCGCCGCCGGTCCTCAGCCGTTACCCAACCCTGCTAAGTACAACTCACTGGAGAAAAAAGGCCCCAAAACGAAGCCCAAACCGCAGGGCGTCATCATGCCGCCAGTCACCTCCCCTCACACCCCGAGGGAGAGGCATGCGGTCAGCCCCGACAGCGGAGGCCCGAGCCCGCCGCCGCTCCCCAGCATCCCTCCGGTCGGGCCGCCGGCTCCGACCAGGATCTGCGGCCGCAAACGTCTGACGGCCGACCAGAAGAAACGTTCTTACTCCGAACCAGAGAACATGAACGAAGTGGGAGTTTCTGATCCAGAAACAGCCGCCCTGTTCCGGCGAGGAGGAGGTAAAACATCTCACACCCAGCGGGGAGCAGCGCTAACCGGGAGGCTAAGCTGCTAATGCTAAAGCGCTAATCAGAAACATGCGCTACGACTAAATACCAACATGGTGTTTAGCAGAAGCTAACATGCTAATTATAACCATGCTGATGCTAACAATGTGTCTATGACACACCAAAATATTTATTATTGAAACTTTATTAGCACTTTAGAATTTATAGGTAAGAATTAATGTATTTTTATTGTTTGCAAACGTAGCAAAACTGCTATTAGCGGATTAGCGGCTGGTTACTGTTGGTTGTCTGATCCCTGCTGTTCTTCCAGAAACCAGCGTAGCGGACCGTCGGAAGATGTTTGAGCTCGCGGCGAGCCACGTCGGCGCCGGACTCCCTCAGGGCTCCGCGTCCAGGCCGGACCTGCGCCAGCTCCGCCAAGACGCTCTGGTTGAGTACATGGAGAGGAAGCGAGGGATCAGGAGGGACGGGGCAGGGCTCAGGACTGGACCGAGACCTCGCAGCGCTTATTTCCACCCTGAGCAGGGATACCACACAGGTCAGGGCAGCTCAGCGTCCAGTTTGGTTCTGAATGACATGACAGTTTGGTCCTGATGACATTTTTGGCTTCTCCTGTTGGACAGACACCTACAGTCTCTCGTCCACCTCCAGCATGCTTTCCCTTCAGGACCCTGGTCCGGATCAGGGCGTCCCGGCTCTTGGATCGGACCGTTGGAGCCTCCAGTCCAACCTTTTCTACCCGGGCAGGGTGACCACACCCAGACCTCCAGCTCAGCCAATCCCTGGGTAACCGATCTCTGACGCAGTCCATCATCGCTCCATGTTGGTGGATCTGTTCTTTTCTTCATGGTTTTTCTTCTTCCAGTTCCAGTCTTGATCTCCAAATCAGTCAAGATCTGAACCCTGACGCCCGAATCAACAGACACAGTCAGTCCGGTACCAGAGACTCGAACAGAGGTCAAGACCAGCAGGTCGCTGAGCCTCAGTACAAACCTGGACTCTCTACGAAGGTCAACGAGGCGCTGCAGCGGGTCGGGTCGGTCCACAGGACCGGGAGGTCGGCCTCTGCCGAGGATCTGCTGGAACGTTTGGAAAACAAATACTCACCTCAACACATTCGCTCTCGCTCGTCCCCCACCGCAGACAAACTCAACCAGGTAATCAGAACTTCGAAAACGACAACAAGGCGGTTCCTGAGTCAGAAAGTGACAGACCTTTGTGTTTTTCAGAACTTAGTTTCAGGAGACATCAAGAGTTTCGACGTCTCCTTCTGTGAATCTGGACGATGTGCTCTGGCTGCAGACCGGTACGGCTAATCTGCTCTCACACAACGACACAAACCGCAGCTGCAGCCATTTCTATACGCAGTGACTGCAGACTGCCGAGATTTCATAGTCAAGCATTTTCACTATCTGAGTGGATCCTAGTGCGTTTGATCAGCTAGTTGGGCTTAGATAAGCTGAGGGAGAAGGAAGTAGCTCAATTATGCTAGCTTGACTATGAAAACTGTAACATGTAGATGTGCTGCAGGATTCGGTGAGTTTCAGATCAGTAAAAAAATGTAAATAAAGGCGACCAAAACACCAACCCTGACAGATCATCAGCAGAGCAGGTGTTTCATGAGCTGATCTAATGTTTTACAAAAATGTTTTAAAATCTAACGAGATGCAAACTAATCAGATTCCTGTTGGACTGATTTTATATTTAAAGATGTAACATAATTAATATAGAAATTTTGTAAAATTTGTATTTTTTACTTATTTGTCTTTTTGTGTCTCTCAGACCTGCAGACATTCACAGATCAACAGAGTCAAACCGGTTCAACGAGAACCGACCGACAACGTCTCCACAAGGTGAGACATCCAACCAGACATCCAACCAGACATCCAACCAGACATCCAACCAGACATCCAACCAGACATCCAACCAAACATCCAACCAGACATCCAACCAGACATCCAACCAAACATCCAACCAAACATCCAACCAGACATCCATCTTAAAGTTTACATCCAATTGGATTAATTTTCTCCATCTTTAATCATAAAGTCTTAGAAATCTTCAGTCCCAACATTTTATTTTGTTGAATCTTCTTTGTTCTCATTTTAATGTTTTCCTCTAAAGTTTCACTCTTGTCTGTCCTCTGGTCTTAGACGTGTCTCACACTCCCGTCAGTCGCAGAGAGCGCCAGAGGAACGGCGAACGCCTCCGGGCCTACAGCACCTCCACCCTGGCGGCCTCCGTCGGCCTCCCCTCGCCCTTCTCCTCTCCCGGGAACCGGCAGGACGGCGGCGCCGCCAAGTGGACGTCCAGCGAGACGCTGAGCCAGGCCAACCTGAACGCCATCACCTTCCCAGGAATCCCGCAGCCCGGCGACGGAACCGCAGAGGACGAACATCGAGGCAGAACCTCAAGCTTGGAGTTGACTGGAGAGATTTTGGCTGAAAATACCAAACCAGTTTCACCAGTTTCACCAGTTTCACCAGTTTCACCAGTTTCACCAGTTTCACCAGTCATATCAGCAGCGCCACCATGCAGGAAGACCAGTGGGAGCTCCTCTTCCTCCCATCAGTCCGTCCATCCACACCTGTCCTCTCTGAGGATCTCTGAATCCAGCCTCTGCAGCTCCTTCGAGCAACAGGCGCTGCAGACGTCAACAGGAAACCTTCAGGAGTTTGACGACGTCTTCCTCACCAACCCTTCTCCTCCTCCTCCTCCTCTCACTCCACCCTTTAAAGAGACGAACATTATGGAAGAATTTCCTCCTCTTCCTCCTCCTCCTCCTCCAGCTGAGATGGAGGCAGATCTTCAGTCGTTACAGAGGTTCGTTTCCAATCCTTCCTGAATCCAGATTTATCATTAAAACGTTAAAGTTTCTGATTGTTTCTCTGTTTTTAGCTCTAATCCAGAAACCTTGAACAACCCGGTTCCCATCCGAACGTCTTCTGCTCAGTCCGCTCCTCCGCTGAAGCCGCAGCCGTCCAACGAGGATGTCTTCGTCTTCCAGTACCAGCCGCTTCCCAGGAGGGAGAAGTCACCCGAAGAGCTGAGGGTGGAGGCGCTGACTCAGCAGCTGGTTCGTAGTTCGACTCCACAGGCCAAACAAACTGGATCAGAACAGATCAAATCAACAGATAGTTCATCTCTGCACAAACAATCAGTTTCACAGTTCAGAGTTCAGAGTCAGGACTTTAAGACCCAAAACCAGTTTGGACCTTTGATTGGAACCGATTCCAACTGGAACCTCTAACAGTCGCTGTCGGTTTGAAGATGAAGAACTTGAAATCTTTCCTCTTCTTCCACCACCAGCATTGACAGCTGGTGCAGTTTCTTGGTTTAAAAGTCTGATCTTGACTCTGAACATTTTCCCTGACAAACAGTTTGATCCTTTGGCCTAAAACTCGTCCATGTTTGGCTCAGAGCTTCGTTTTGGTTTTCACTCTGGGTAGATAACAGACTCCAGCTCAGCCTGGAGGTTCCTGGGTTTTTCCTGATCAGTTTAAAGAGTCACAGTTTGACTCAGACGGTTCAAATCTGATCCAACAGAACTTTAACTCTTTACTGGTATTTCCAAGCACCAGCAAGTTTTACATCCAAAACTTTCAGCTCTGGCTGGACAGAGCTAGCTTAGTAGCACCTAGCATACGTCATGTACCAGGATCCATCACATCATAAACAACATAGCTTTAAAATTATACAAACTAAACAGCCTACGGTACTTTTACAGTGTTGTTTTTAGAAATGAATGTTCCTCAAATAAAGTCTGATGTTAAAACAAATCATGGATCCTCATGAACTTTGAAAATTACGTAAAAGTCGATGCCAGAAAAATGACAAATTCTTCCTGTTTTTGTAAATGAGACTGTTGACTTCAGATGAACTAAGCAGTTTGAATGTTTTCTTCCTGATTAATAATATAATTTCTTACAATTTAATAATTTTTTGGTTAACTATATTAGAGTGTCATCAGCGTAACATCGAATCCACCTTGTGTTTTTCTGGTATAACCCAAAATAATCGTAAGATTCAAAATGTTGATACCCACATTAATAATAAAATAAAACTTCAAGCTGAGCTGCAATACACGGCCTATAAAAGGTTTTCACCACCTTGGATGTTTTGCCCTTTTTATTGTTTTTAGAAATCAGTCATGATCAACAAAATGTGACGAAAACATTTTACAGAAAAACTCTTTGCCAAAATAAAAGCTGATTTCTACAAAATAATTACTATTAAATAATAATATCTAACAAAATATAAGTGATTGCATAAATATTGACCCCCTTTAAAGTGACTAATTGAACAAAGCTCCAGCTAATTGGTGCTAGTCGTCTCAGAACGAGTGGAAGAGTGATTGTAGTTTAAAGTATAAGTCAGGGTATGGATATAAAACAATTTGGCCCTGAATATGTGACAGAGGTAACGAGTCACTGAATGTAAATCATCTACTTCTGGTGCTCAGGTGTTGCAGGACCCCTCTCTGGCGCCCCTGCTGGACACCTGGGGAGGCGAATGCACCATGAAGCTGATGGAGGAAATTTTTTCAAACGGCAGCCAGACTGCTGGAGCGCCAGGGAGTTCACTTCCGGGTCAAAGGTAACCGACACTCGCATGCTTTCTGAATATTATCTGAACTAGTTCTACTGCTTCAATCTGCATTAATGACTCATTTACTGAGCAATAAAAAATAAATATGCATTATATAACTCTCTAACTTGGTTTATTATTAATAAATTAGCTATTAACTGCAATATTTTCACCTGTAGGAGATAAAATGCTTTTGGTAAAAGGTGTAACGTTTTAAACAGAGGGTTTAAATTTCAAAATAGTACTCATTAAGATGAATTAAATGAAATTTTAATTAACTTTCAAAATAAAGTCAATGTAAATTTTTAAAAATTAAGTTAAAGATTTGAACCTGAGGTTTTAAACCGGAATTTCAAAATAAAGTTACTATTGCGTTTCAAAGTAAGAGTGTAAATATTTCAAAGAGAGGTTTTAATTTGGATTTTTAACATAAAGTTAATGTGTGTTCCTCAAATATAAACATAAATATTTAAAAGAGAAGTTTCAAAATAAAGTTAACAAATTCTGTTGAAAAAAAATTAACTTAAACTTATGGATCTGAAGTTTTAAAATCAAGCTAAAATTACACTTTAGACTCAAACTTAAAACTGTTTGATAATCTTCAAAATAAAAGATGAAACAGTAAAATAGACACTTTAACTTTCAAAATAAAACTAGTAAACTGCGGTTTTACTTCAAGTAAAGGTAAAAAAAAAGTCTTAAACGAGTTAAAGAAATGGTTTAACTCAGACTTTCAAAATAAAAGTAGCAGTTCCTGAGAGTTTAGTTCTGATCTAATTTTAGTCGGGTTTTGGAAAAAGGAAACATTTATCTCCAAACTGCTGACAGTTTCTGGTCTTATCAGCTGGTGAAGAAGTAGAAGCAGAACAACATGGCCGCCGAAGAGTCTGAGACGTGAAGTTTGTTTTTCATGAAAAAAAGTTTGTTTTTAATGACCTCGGTGTTCAGAGAAGGAATGTCACATTTCATTTACTGCTTCCCAATCAGAGACTGAAGGAGATGAAACCTTCTTGTCTCGTTGTAAGTGCAGCGTGAGGATACAGCCACGACGCTCCGTGGGCGACCAGGTGACCTGGAGGTCACCGCCTGTTTGTCTTGGCTTGTCTGAGGCGGCATCAGCAGGAAAGACCAGAATAACCTGATTATCGTTTCCCAGCAGCTCAATATCCTCCTTAAAACCAAACTCAGAGTTTCCTTCAACATTTTCAGGCTCGGTGATGCAGTTTGACCTTGAAATGACCCCAGATCAGAGCTAAAAACTCACTTTGTCTCTTTTAACAGCGAGTTCAGCCGGAGGGCTGGTCTACACTGACACCTAGTGGCCACACAGGAGAACTGCGCAAATCTGATCCATATTAATATTACATTGTAAATAAACAAATAAATATATTTATATAACAAATATAAAAACAGCAGTGAGAACATTTTTCTATTATTTCTTTCTTTGGTTTTTGAATAAATGTTTCAAACTAACTTAAATATACGACAAAGAAAACAGAGAAACAGAAAATGAAATGTTTAAATGAAGGTGTTTATTATGAGAAGGAAACAAATCTTAATATTTCTATGTTTTGCACATAATTTGTTAAAGTTTTATTCTTAATTGTGACTTCTAATTTTTAAAATTTGTCTTAAAAATACTGAAACATTTTTGGGGCTTTTTATTGTTTGTATCAAAACATTTTTTTAAATAATCAATGATTTATTAGATAGATTTTAATTAATTTCTTTAATTTCAGGTTATATTTCATTTTTTTCTGTCTTCAAGGCTAAAAATCTTGAATTTGTTATTAAATAAAATATCTGTAACTTTAGCAGAAAATAACCTGCAGTTGTGTGGAAACAGAAAATCTAAAGGACTTTTGTTCTTATGTATAAACTGAGATCATTTTCTGGGTTATTGACGTGTTTCCTCTGCAGGATGCGGGTCGGTGATCAGAGTTCGGACCAAACGAAGGAGACGGACGTCGATGACGACGAGAGCGACATCAACGCCAGGAAGGTAAACGCCTCGCTGTCCAGCAACTGAAACACCAAATAATCCTCTGGAAAAGTTTCTCCTAAAAGTTATTTTAATTAATCAACAGGAATTAACAGGAAAACTCAGCTGCAGTCGCCTCAGTTTGCCCACAGAGGGCAGCACTGAGATGGTTTTAGGCCAAAAATTGAAGAATTAACATAAATATTTATACAAAAATATCAAAAATTGCTCAGAAATATAAAGCTACAATCCTCAGCACACAATTTAAACACCAAGAGCTGAACAAACCACAAGGTGCACTTACTTTTTCTGAGAGTTTTTATTTAAAACGAGGTGATGTTTGTCCTCCTGTCCACCAGGGGGAGCTGTGTGAGGCCCTGCGGCGCTGCGTGGCGGCGATGCGGCGGGAGAAGGCGGCTCTGGCAGAGGAGCAGCGGCGCCACCAGGCTGCGGCCGCCGGCATGGAGGCGCTGATCCAGCAGCAGCTGAAACCCAACGAGAAGGAAAAGTACAGCATGTTCATAGGTAGGCAACCGGCAGGGACAGGTCAAAGGTCAGAGCGGGGTCCTGTCATCAGCTGATCTTCGCCGTTGTCTGCAGGAGACCTGGAGAGGATCGTCAACCTGCTGCTGTCTCTGTGCAGCCGCCTGACCCGGGTGGACAAGTCTCTGCTTTCCCTGGACAGAGACGGAGGTTTGACTGAAGACGCTGCTGAGGAGAGGGTGAGACATACGGCAAGCTGTCCACGTGGACAGCTTGCCGTCCACATGCGTGGTCCACAGCTCAGTACATGAGCTAACAGGTGTTTCTCTGCTCCTCCTCGTCCTCAGGACTCCCTTCATCACAAGCGTTCGCTGCTCCTGCGTCAAACCGAAGACGCGCGGGAGCTGAAGGAGAACCTGGACCGGCGGCAGCGCGTCGTCACCGCCATCCTGACCGGCTACCTCACCGAAGAACAACTCCACGACTACCGCTGCTTCGTCAGCGCCAAACCCTCGCTCCTGATTCGCCAGCGCCAGCTTGATGACCTCATCCGGCAGTGGGAGGAGCAACTGGCGCGACTCACCGAGAGCCTGCCGCCAAGCCCCGCCCACTCCGTCAGGTCCACCGCTGTGACATCACTGTGATGCAACGAGATAGATCCACACTTCCATATCTAGTTTCTTATCCGACTGTCCTTAAACAACCCAAACGGTGCTTTCAGGGACCTGAACAGGTCCTTTTGTTCTTAGGACCGGACAAAACAAGGTCCAAAGACAGAACAGAGTCGTCTGCAAAGAATCGAACTTTCAGCCACGTTTTCCAGCAAAGGCGTCCATGAAACCGCGCTCTGCTCCCGCACAGGTACAGCCAGGAAAACGGACCGCTCCGAAACCCAAAGGACCCACATGTTTCACAGTGTCCCTGGAGGAGCGTCTAACATCAGCACCGTAACGCCGCCGCCGCTTTCTGAACGCAGCTCATCACACTTTGTAGCAGTCAGACCACTGTTTCCAGTTCCCAACGGCTTCATGGCTGAATGCTCACAAACCGGCCGGAAAACCAGCCGGAAAACCGGGAAGAGACAAAACCTCCCAGCTTTTTAACATTCACCGTCTCACACTGGCATGTTTTCTATGTTTTACAGCCGTTATCATCACCTGTAAGAGAAAAATCTGGTCCGTTCTGAAGTAAAGAAAACAAGAGGAATATAAAACGGTTCCCAAAGATATTTAATTTTGTACAACGGGAAACCTGAACACAGAAGTTCCTTCACCTCCAAGAGGATTTTTTCCACGATCTGGAAAATCTCAGAAAACCAGCAGGAGCCGCGACTGACTTGCTGAAACTCCGTTTTCATCCAGCTGTGAAACGAGTTTCAGAAACACGACTCCGTATTTAATCTCCGCCTGAAGTTTTGTTCAATAAAAGCACTTTTTCAGCTCATTGTTTATGTTTCATTTACTTTTTGGTTATAAAATCACAATTTTTACCCTGATTACAAATTAAAACTCTCCCTGCATGACGGGACAAATATGAATCATTTTTGATCTGCAGTTGTTGGCCGCAGAAAATCAATCCAAGGGCCACAAACGGCCCCGGGACCACGGTTTGGACACCCCTGATTTGAACAGTATGAGTAAAATAATCATCTGAATATCATCTGATCTTTATTGAAATGTTGTCTGAAGTAAGTTATGTAGATTGTTATAAATGGTGAGTTTGGATCCAGCAGAGCCACAAAATCTCAATTTAAACTCCAAACAAACTGAAAATTAAAGGTTGCATCATAAAATCTGCTGAACTTTGACCTTCAGCAGCTTCTGCTGGGTCAATGTTTGTTTCTGCATTGACCCAGCAGAAGATCTGAGGAGTTAAATGTTGAAACGTTTCAGGTGTTTCTTTGCTGATTGAACTGAAATTCCTGGTGAAACCAGAGAAAATCCTTTAGTTTTGATGTATTCAGTGTTTCTGTGGACATGAAGTTCTTACTATGAACTCAGTTCAAATGAAAACTGAACGTCTGAATATTTTAGACTCCAGGATGAAAATTATTGAGTGAAGTTTGAAATAAACTGAAAGTTTGATGATGGAAAAACATCAGAGCTTCGATGACGTCGGGCAACATTTTGTGAAAAATTAAGACTTTGAACAGTTTCTATTGTAAAACATGAATCAAATATGATTTTTCTTTTATTTTGAAAGGAACATAATATTTCACAACTTAAATATTAAATACAAATTTATATTTTATGACTGAAAACTAATCCATGTATCTAATAGATTACTGATATAAACAGTGCTATATGTGTTCACTTCTTGCTTTGACTAGGACTCACAAGCTGATGATGAACTTAGTGTGTAAATATTCACGTTGTGGCACTGTCAGCACTCCATAGAAAATCAAAACAGAAACAAACTTTAATGAGGCAGAAAGAAAAAATTGAGGCTTGAATTGATTCATTTTCTGATCAATTTAATTTTGATCAACAGTTTTTGATCAAATGTTTGTTTTTCTGCTGGACATCCGGGTCACCTGCTGGAACGCAGCAGGTGAGTTTGGGGTTAAATACCTGCGGTGGGCGGGGCTTAGACCCGCTGACAGAAAAGGCAGCCCGACCTTTGAGCCCAGCAGAACCTGGACGGAACCAGCATGGCTACAGACTTTACTCAGGACGAGGTTCTGGTTTTCCTGCAGCGCTGCGGCGGTTCGGCGAAGAACACCGAGCTGCTGGCCCACTTCCTGCCCTTCCTTCGGGACAATCCGGACAACGTCGGGAACCGAGACCGCTTCAAGAGTTTCGTCAACTCCGTGGCAACCGTGTCGAAGATCGACGGGGTTTCCACCGTGATCCTCAGGAAGCGGTACCGGGGATATGTTCACGGTTCGGGCAGAGACTCGGCGGAACCGGGTCCGGTCGGAGACGCCGAGCGGAATCCCGTCCTGCCTGCGGCTGGGATCGCAGTGGAGACACAGAGGGAGGACCCGAGTCCAGAACCCGTCCAGGTACGAACCCGGGTCCCAGAACTTTCAGAGATTCCTTATCAGAGCAGAACCCAGGAACCGAACCGGCTGGATTCTGCTCCTGGTCCAGCTGAGAGACATCAGGACTTCATCCCTGAGCCAATCAGATGGCAGGAAATGCCTGAAGAAAGTTTTATTCCACAGCCAATCAGAGGACAGGAAGCCCCCCATCAGGACCGCTGTCCACAGCCAATCAGAGGACAGGACTACCAACCTATTGGAGGACATGTCTTCAACCACCAGGACTTCACACCCAGACCCACTGGAAGGCATGAGGTCCCACATCAGGACACCCCCCATATGCCCTCCAGAAGAATGGACAAACCACACCAGGGAACCGTTCCTGAACCCCTCAGAGGACACATCGTCGGCCGTCAGGACCACGCCCCAGACCCCGCTGAAAGGTGGGACCCCCCAAATCGGGGAACCATCTCGGAACCCAATAAAGGATGCATCGTCAGCCGCCAGGACCACGCCCCAGATCCCGTCAGAGGACAGAAGACCGTTCATCAGAACCGCATCGCTGAACCCTTCAGAGGACATGTTGGTAACTATCAGGACCAGTTTCCAGGACCCGTTAGGGGACAGCAGGTCCTTCATCAAAGTCCATTCCCAGCCCCCAACAGAAGATGGGATCCCCCACCTCAGGATCCAAGAGGATATGTGATTAGCCGTGTCCCAGAACCCATCAGAGGACAGAATGTGTTTTATCAGGACCCCAGCAGAGTTCCTCTGAGAGGCTCTCAACCTCCCACATCCCAACCACCGAGAGGACAGCCGAGCTTTTATCAGGCCTCTCAAAATCCAGAACACCTCAGAGGATGGGAGATTCCTTATCAGGATCCATTTCCTGAATATGTCAGTGGACAGCAGGTCCCCCAGAATCTAGAACCATTCAGGGGACAATGGATTCCTCATCATGTCCCGCAGATACCAGAACACCGCAGGGGACAGGAGATTTCTTATCAAGCCCCTGTCCCAGAAGCCTTCAGAGGTCAGAACGTCTATTATCAAGATCCCATTCCAGAATACTTCAGTGGGCATCAGATTCCCCAACATGTAGAACTTCGCAGGGGGCAGCAGGTCCCCCAGAATCCAGAACCTGTCAGGGTGCAACGGGTTCCTCAACAGATACCAGAACACCTTCGGGGACGGGAGATTCCTGACGAGGATCCTGTCCCAGAAGCCCAAAACATCTTTTATCAGCATCCCACTCCAGAATATCTCGGTGGGCATCAGATCCCCCAGAATCTAGAACCTCTTAGGGGACAGCAGATGTCTCACGACCCTGTTCCAGAACATATCAGAGGACAGGAAATCTATTTTCCAGACTCCAATCCAGATTTACACAGAGGACAGAAGATTCCTTATCAGGATCCAATACCTGAATACCTCAGTGGGGAGCAAATCCCCCAGAATCCAGAGCGTCTTTTGACTGCAGGTCCCCCAGAACCCGAGAGGAACATAGAACCTCTCAGAAGACAGCAGGTCCACCAGAATCCAGAACCTCTTAAGGGACAGTGGAACCCAAAGAGTCCAGATCTACATGGGGTACATGAGAAGAACCCAGAACCCCTCCAGGGACTGCAGGTACCCCAAAATCTGGAATCTTTCCAGAGACAGCAGGTCCCCCAGATTCAGGTCCCCAAGAGTCCAGAACTACGTAGGGAACAGAAAATCTCCTTCCAGGATCCGGTTCCTGAATCCCCCAAAGGACAGCAGAGTCTTCTTCAGGACCCAGAACCCGTTGGAGGTCATGAACCCGCTCCTCAGCTCCATCAGGTTCCGGCCCGCCGCCTCAGATACAGGCAGAGCTACAGATCAGCCGTTTCTCAGGATGACGACAAAGAGGAGGAGGATGTCCAGATCAGACGTGGCTCAGCAGGAGGTCAGCGGCCCCTGAACGTCCCTCTGAGTGACGCGGCGAGGGTCATGTCTGCCTCCTCACCGTGTGTCATAGACTCCCAGGCTCCTCCCTCCTCTTCCTCAGGGAATAAAGTTCCTCAGATCTACATCCAGAACTCAGACGTTGAACTTCCAGCATCTCGATTCCCCTCAGAGTCCAGACCAGGACCTGGACCAGGACCAGGACCTGTGGACTCCATGAGACGCAGTCTGCCTCTGGAAGCAGAATTCACCGCAGAACGCCACCATGACAGACCTGCTGCTCAGACCTCTGAACCAGTCAGGCCCAATCGGAACCAGAGGCTGTCGTCCAGTCAGAGCGACGTCTTCGACCCGCCGTCGGCTGTGAGGTCATCGGTCAGCGACTGGCCTCCGTCCGGGTCCTCCAGAACCTTCAGAGCAGGTACAGCAGATTCTTCTTCTTTATTTGACTTATTTTAGTGCTGCATGTTACTGTAAAATATTTAATATGTGAATAGAAACAAAAAAACTGCTTCCATGTTTCCCATTAGCCACTTTAATTTCAGGATAACAACCATTTTTCAAGATGGCCGCTGTTATTGCCATCTAATGTTACAAACTTTCATGACTTGGATGAACTTTGTGTTTAGCATAGTGTCTGCTAATGTTTAAAAATTTGTTTAGTGGTTTTAACAAACCGCTAGCTTCTGCTGTTTTTATACTTTTAGCAGTTTAGCATTAGCTTCTGCTTGGATTTTTGAATGTGTTTAGCAGTTGAGTATTAGCTTGCACATTTTTTTATGTTTGGTGATTTAGCATTAGCATAGCTACAATTCTTATGTTGTGAGCCGAACGTTTTGGTTAGCTGTGCCACTGCCAATAACTACTGATAAATTATGCATTGAAGATATGATTTCTATAATTTTATATATATATGTATATATATATACATAAAATTTGAGATTTCAGTTCTGAAATAAATTATCTTTGGCAACCATCTTTTGTCAGGATGATTTAAGGGATGAAACGTTCATCGATGGGCAAATTTAGTTCAAAAATAAACTTTCTTTGACACCATGGTGGCCATTTTGAATTTTTCACTGGCTAAAGTTTTTATTCAAATAGTTAAAAGCCTGGAAACGTCAGTGCTGATTTATGTGAAAGGTTTTCCTGACGTATTCAGTGATCCGTTGAACTATTTGTCTCGTCCATGATCAGATGAACCTGCGGCTTCGCTGGAGGTTCTGCAGGAGTCCAACAGAACCAAGCCGGAACGCCCGGCCCGTCGCTCCAACCTGAAAATGCCGTTCTATCAGTCGATGGGGAATCTCTGCGACGACGAGTCGCCTCCCAGTGGAAAGCTGCAGCTGTTCCTGTCCAGCGACCATCTGAATGACAGCCAGCATTACGCGTCCAGAGGCTCGTCCCTCAATCAGTCCACAGGTCCATTTCATGTGTTTGGCAGATTAGCATTAGCTTCTGCTACAATGTGTTTGAGTGTTTAGCTTTATGTTGTGATAGATTTTTCTGTTTAGCGTTAGCTTCTGCTAGTTTTTTAATGTGTTTAGTGCAGGGGTGTCTGGAGGCCCGGCGTCCTGAAAGCTTTAGCTGAGCCTCTGCTGCACCAGCTGAGTAGAACAAGGTTCTACTGCAGATCTGAGGCAGTGAATCTGTGGCTCATCTAAACCCTGCAGGTCTGTTTGGTTTCGTGAAGCTAAAGTTTCCTCTGTGTTGCAGACGATCTCTATGATGACATGAAGTCGAGCAGCAGCTCCATCGACTCGCCTCGTGTGAAGCTCCGCTCGCCGGCGGCTCGGCGGATGAGCAGCCGGCTGAGGAACCGGATTTGCCGCAGCTTGGGAACCGACCTGGACCAGGAGGAACCCGGTGGAGGACCGGAGGACGCCAGACTGCAGCGGCTGCACCGGATCTCGTCCTCGCTGAGTCTTCCCCACCACCTGTCCTCCTCGTCCCTGTCGCTGTCGTCTTGCACCACGCCGCCGCGATGCCCCAGCCCCAACGCCTCAGAGGGCGGGAGGAAGGAATCCAGGAAGAGCCTTCACTCCCACAACGCTGGAAAGGTCAGACTAACACTGGATGTGGGTCCGCTTGATCCAAGTCCTGTTCGTTTGCTGCTAAATCCAGTTCAGACCCAAAACGCCGACCTCAGTCTGGGTCCAGCTGAAGTGAACTCTGGTTCAGTTTGAATGTGAACGCCAAGTGGACTATAGACTGCTCCAAAAGCAGAAACTGGACTACAGAGCAGGGCATTCTGGGTAAATACAACCCAGAAAGCCATGGGTTGTAAATGAGCTGTTAGCCTAGCGCTAGCTGAAAAGTATTGCGAATTCGTCCAAACACTAGAATCTGATGCCTCCATTTTTATGGAAGTTCTGTTCTGCATCCCCAGAACCAGAACCAGAACCAAACGGGCCAAAGCAGCTTTCAGCTTCTATGCACCATAAATCTGGAACAAACTGCTGAACCACTGAGTCCCTTTAAAACCACCTGATCAGTTACTTTCATTAATGACTGGACCGATGACGGATCCTGCAGCTTTTCACTCCTTTATGTTTCCACTTCATGTAAAGTTTTCCTGTTGAGTCTTTATGTCTCTTTGCCTTGTTGATGCTAACAAACTGATGTGACTGTCGCCAACAGTCTGCGGTTCCTCTGGAGCCCCAGGAGCACGACTGGATGGTGAAGGCAGCGGCGGGTGCCTGGCCCGACATCTACGCTCTGTTCAGGTCCGACTCCTCGCTGCTCAACCGGCAGGACTTCATCTCCGGCGCTCCACGGGGCCAAACATGGCGACCACCGAGTGATCAACACCCTGTGGTGAGCCGACCGACCGACCGGCCGGCGGTCTGCGTTCTGCAGCCGCTTCAGTTTGACGCTGGAATCTGGCTTGGCTCAGCGTCAACATGCTAATGCAGCGTTACAAACATTTCCTCAGCCATAGAGCTGCAGCTGTAGATCATCATAATAATCAATTATTCTATAGATTATTCAGATCATTATTTTAAAAATCATTCTGAACATTTTTCATTAAATTGTCTTTTTCTAGAAAAAATCAGTTTCATCTCAATTTCAGATTTTTTTTTCTAGCTAATAAAATTTTTTTAGAGAATTTCAGAGATTGCACTCAAACTTTCTGTCAAATTTCTATCAAAAATTTCTATCGTAAATTTCCAACTTTCCACGCTGAAAAATTTCAATTTTTCTGCCAGAAAATTTCAGAAATTTTTCCTGGGAAATATTTGACTTTTGAAACTCAGACATTTTTTAGCTTTTTCTAGAAAATTTTGGAAATTCATTTGAAAATTAGAATTTTTTTCTAGCAGAATTAAATTTTTTCAAAGTGAAACATTTTCATGTTTTTCCTGTAAAGTTTGTCAGAAAGGTTTGTGTTTCAGGTACGGCGTGCAGCAGAAAGGCCTGAGCATCGATGTGAACGCCAGGTCGACGGCGGGTCAGACTCCCCTCCACATCGCCGCCATGCACAACCGCAAGAACATCATCCAGCTGCTGGTCAAGAAGTTCAACGCCGACGTGAAGGTGAGGGACACGGCGGGGAAGAAGGCCTGGCAGTACCTGAGCGACCGATCCCCGGACATCCTGCAGCTGCTGGCGGCGCCGCCGAAGGCCGCGCTGACCCTCGGCCCGGAGAACGCCGACCCGGGCCTGAAGCCGCCCAAGCAGCAGCGGCGCCACCTGCGCCACCACTTCTCCTCGGCCTCCTCCGGCCAGAGGCCGCAGACGCTGAGCGCCGTGGTGAAGGTCAACAGGTCGTCGTCCATCGCCGCGCTGCTGAAGCCCAAATCGCTGCACCGGTTTTAGCAGAACCAGAACCAGAACCGGTTTGCTGAGGCGCCCTGCTGTTACAGACGTGTTCCTGCCTGCCTGCCTGAACACAGGCAGCCAAACGGGCAACAAACGGGCACAACGTTTAGATTCACTGTTTTAGTTTCTCTGTTTTAGTTTCTCTGTTTCTCACTGAAGCTAATATTAGCAGTTTAACATCCAGGCTCTAAAAAGCCTGTTGATGTTTGGACTTTATTAAAATTGTTCTCTGATCAATGAAACACGACAATAAATGACTAAAATCCAATTAAACATTTGAAAAGACATGAAAATGTTTTTGCTATAAAATTAACATACATTAAAGAAACAGATAAAATGTTATTAGAATATTAACATGTTAATAGCATCTATGCTATTAGCCTCTTAGCTTATGTTTATTAAAGTTAATGTTTTCCAACATGCTAGCTTTAGCTAACATGGCTAAGTCATGAAATTATGTACAAAGTAGAAAAAACCAAATGACATAACTAAACTTTAATGTACAATGAAATAAAAATCCCATTAAATAAACATTTTAAATCATAAACTTTAATGTCGCGGTGGCAGTGGAAAGGTTTGGGGCCTTTTACTGGATTTCATATTTTTTCCTTCCACTTAATTTTCCATACATTTTTACCTATCAACGATTTTGTCACAAAACTTGTTTTTTATGCTTTTATATACATTGTTGTATTTTCCCAGGAACTGACTGTTAGTTTTCATTAAATAAATCCAGAATAATCTGGAATATGTTTCTTGAATTAATCTCTGTCGGTTCATTTGTTTCTCGGTCTGGAGGCTCCGCCCCTTCCTGCGGGTTTCCCTCTCATGTTTGGGTCTGATGTGGGAGGAAAATCTGCTGCTCGTCTTGATCAGCTTCCAGCTCTGATTTTATACCTAAATAATAAAAACAAACATATTTAATGTCCCTTTTGATTCACAGGGAGAAATTAATATCTGTTGGGTTTTAAAATGGTTTTGTTTATTTTTGAAAAAATATAAATGTGGCAAAACTTTTACTCATGTGCTTTTATTTTGAAGGAGTGCTTGCTCTGTGCTATTTGCTGGAAGTTATTGAAACGATCTCTCCACATAAAAAATCTATATGAGTCAGAAATATTATTTTAAATATTTAATTGGGCGTTTATTTTTATTTGTGCAAATTTAATATTTTTGGTTGTGGAAACGAAGCGTCTCGATCTGTTTATTTTTATATTCTTAAAAATGAAAAAACTTCCTTATTTTTATATTCTTAAAAATGAAAAAACTTCCTGATCCTGTTTAATATTGGGCTAAAATAAAACGCAACATACAGAGTGTTGCAGGTTCAATTCCTGAATATTTATGCTTAATTTGGTATTTAATGAGAGTTTTAAATTAAAACACAAAGTTCATCATAATCAGTGACAATTCGCTGTTTATGTTGAGAAAAACATGATTTCTGCTGAAATATGTTTATTGATGAATCTATTTTTACTCCAGGAATGAACCGATTGAGAATTTGAGCCGATATTCATGATTCCGGCTTTTAGAAACCAGAGAAAATCAATATTATGTTTTGTTATCTTTGTCACATGACCAAACAAACCGACCGTCTAAATCATTTATAATAATTAAGTAATAAACTAAATATCGGCCCAGTACCAGCTATCAGCCAATAAGAAATTTAATCATAATTTTACTTATTTTTTCCACTAATGTACCGCATTGTTTAACAAACTAGATCGAATATAATTTCAAATAAATATTGTGTGTGTGTTCATAAACCAGCCTGGCTCTCCGGTTTGCCGTTTCTGCCCCGATGTGTCATCCTGCATGTTGGGTCTCGTACCGACAACCTGCCGGCTGTTTGCTCAGAAACCTGTTTGAAGACCAACATGCGAAACACAAATCAGTCAGAAACGTTTCTGCTTTTAGGTTCAGGCCTGAAGAATCGTGATGTGATTCTGCTGAAATAACTGATCAGACAGATTCTGTGAGAAACAAAACCCAGTTTTTAATGAATCACTAAGATAAAAAAAACAATTTGTAAATATGAAATTCTTCCTGCAGAACAAACAGACTTCAGATCAGATTTAGAGTGGAATACATGAAGGTCTGCAGCTTTTCTGATAAGAGCATCACATTCCTGGAACCGAAACAGAAACCAGGAGACAGAAACCAAACGGAGGGAAAACGACTCCCAGGTTTTCAACGAGACTCTGCAAGTCATGCAGAAGCAAAAACAAACTGAAAACTGCAGAAAACGTTGAAACATCTGTGAAATTCAAACTATGAGAGGAATCTCATAAAAATCTCACTGGGACTGAAAATGTGGGCAGAGAGGAACAAACGCAGCAGGCAGGAAGTTATTGGTTCCTCCTGCGACTTTAATAACGTTTTAAAACCAGAATGAATCACTGAAACAATGAAACAAGCAGCCAAAGTCCAAAACAGTAAAGATTATAAAACTGTCCCGTCTTTCCCTGGTCACATTAGCAACCCAAACAGTTCTGGTCGGACTGAACTGGATCTGTCCAAATATTTCATTTTATTTCTTTCCTGAACCTTGTAGTTCAGTCATTTCATTCATATCTTTATTTTCCTCTGCGCTGCTGAGATTCTCTGAGTGATGAACCTGATAGACAGACTGCAGGCTGGAAGAATCCGACAAACACCTGGAAGAAAAACACCTGGAAGAAAAAAGCCTAAAGAGAGCCGAGGGATTTCAACCTAGAGGAAAACAATCACAACAAAACATCAAGCAAAACACAGTGGGAGGCACAGCTAGCTAGAAGGCTAAAAGGCTGGCTAAAAGGCTAGCTAAAAGGCTAAAAGGCTAAAAGGCTAAGAGGCTAAAAGGCTAGCTGCTACCATAAAGGACTCACCATGAATAATAGCTTTAAAACGCTGAACCAACATATTTAAAAGGAACATTTATTTATTAGCAAAAGCTTTATCAACCTTTAATGGTGTATTTAACATTTTCTGAAAAACGCTAATAAATGTTGGTGTAACTTTAGCTTCTGCTAAATACAGTGTTGATGTAACATTTCACTATTTAGCATAGGCTAATTCTAAAACTAACCCTAACACTGCATTTAGCATTAAACACTAAAATGCTACACCGGCATAGTTTATAAGAAGTTAAAACAAAATTTCTTCACCACCATGGTATTTAGCAGTAGCTAATGCTAAGCACTTTACCAGCATACTTAGCAGAAACTAGCTAAAGCGCTACACCAGTGTTAGTTTTCAGTAAATGGAAATGCTACAGGGCTAAACATAACCATGTTGTTGGTTTGTCAACATATCACCTTATTACAGCCAAATTAACCTAAAGTTGTTTTTCCATTTAAACCTAAATGGTTTGGCATCAGGAAGTGAATTTACTTTGAATAGACCGTTCACCAACACTTTCAGATTTATAGTTTTGCTCTTATTTTGCAAATCTACCCTGTTATTGTTCAAAAGAAGAGCATGAATATGAATCTTATAACCAAAATATCAACACAGGATTTGAATTTCATTCAACTGAAAGTTTAGAAAACAGAAAAGTTTATTATTGTTTTTGAATTCATCCTGAAAAATTCAAAGTTATCAAAAATGCAAAAGTGCTAAATAAAAAAATAACTATTAGAACATCAGAAGAAATGTATTTTGAATCGTTTATCACCTCCGTGCTTCAGGTGGTGTTAGGACACGCGCCCTCTGGTGGCTGTTTTAGGTATAACAGCTCCTTGCATTTTAAATGCACCAAAATGAATCTGGACTCTTCCTTTGTGATTTTGCTCTAATGTTGGCCTGTAAAGTTATGTTTGGTCTATTTCAGTCAGAATAACGCAGCAGGTCTCTGGTTGTAGGTCTTTATTTAGTGATCGGGGTCCTGAAGCAGCAGCAGCAGCAGCTCCTGCAGCAGCAGCAACAGAGCTTTTTACACTGAGGAAAAATCATTTCAACAGAAAGTTAAACAGAGGGAAAATCGTCTCTGAACGTCGACAGGAGAAACGGACGTCTGATGACGACCGGAGAATCGCTGGTCGGGTTTGTTCAGAAAAACCAAACAGCCTCAAAGCAACAAAACGTTTCTCATGCATCCAAACTTAAAAACAAAACGGGTTTTGGCAGCTGGAAGTTCAGTTTTTAAAAGTAACATGAATAAATGGCACCGAGTTTCTCTGAGTCGCCGCATTTTAGGAACCACAGAAAGGAGGAAACATGCAGGCAGAAGAAACTGAATCCAGTGAAAGTTTCACCTTCAGGTTTTCAGGAAGTTTAAATATTTTTGTGTGAAACAAACAGAATAATTACATCAGAAGCAGATTTTTTTTTAAACGTTTTGGATGTTTAGTATTTTTTTTTGCTCTGTTTTCCAGCTGCAGGGGCTGATGGGAGCTGCGGTCAGTTCCAGCTGAACGGATCCGCGTTCCGGCCGCGCCTCGTTTCCACGGGAACGCCCAGCGGCCGAGCGGAGCCCGGTCGGTCCGACGAGGCGGTTCCCGTTTCTACGAGGCGCCGACCGGCTGCAGAGGAGGGCAGGGGGAGGAGTCGCCGCTGTACGCCCCGCCCCCGGCTGCGGGCGGCGCCCCCTCGTGGACGGCGGCAGCGGTGACGTCTTCGTTGTAGAGGCGCTTGATGCCGTCGTAGAAGTCGTCCACGTCCATCTGCTCCACCTGGAGGCGGACGGAGGTCAGTGAGGCTCTGATGCTGCGGCGCCTTTTAACCGCAGCAAAGCTGTAAACGTTTGTGCTGCCATCATTTTACAGGTGTTAATAGACGTTTCCAGAGGTCAAAGGTCAACCAGCCAGACCACATTTACAAATCAATTTGATTATTGCTAATTAAATGTCGTTATAATTTTTCAGATCCAGGTCAGTGGGGATTATCGATGCAAATGAATTGAAATTATTTTTTTAGTGTTGCTTTTTAGCATCTTCAGAATCACAGCAGCACAAACTGAACATTTTGCAGCACAACGGTTTGAAGAAGAGTGGATTTTTATCTCCATCCCGACAGAAAGGAGGCGGCGGTCGCTGCTCCACGCCTCACCTTGCGCTTGGTGGAGGCTTTGCAGCGCAGCGTCACTTTCTGCAGCTGCTTCAGGCGTTTCGGCGAAGGGGGCGGAGCTCTGCTCTCCTCTCCGGCCGGCGGCGCCGCTGGAGGCGGGGCGGGTTGGTCCCTGGACGTCTCCATGGTCCCTGGATCAGAACAGACGAAGGAGAACCACGTTCACTCCCTCTGCAACTTTCACTGCATCATGTAAAGAATCACAGTGAAGTGGCTCATTGAGGCCATAATAGATAGAAAAGAGTCAAAAACGACCAAATAGTCATAAAATAATCAGTTAATCTGCAGAATAATCAAATAATTAACTAAATAATAAACTGAATAATAGATTAGATCAAATATTTAATCGTCTGAGTAAATATTTATAAATATCTAAGCCAGTTTTCCTGGCTGGTTCTGGGCGGCTCCTCTGGACCCGGCCGGTTCTGGAGGGAACCTACCCAGCGGGCGGCGGCCCGGGGCGGCGAGCTGCAGGGGTTGGTAGATGTAAACGGTGTTGGGAGGAAGGGAAGCTCTGGGGGCGGACAGGCTGCGTGAGACCAGCTCCCTGCTGCGGATCAGCGCCGAGCTGGCCGTCTGTGAGGAAGAGGAGCGGCAGAGGAAGAGTTACGCCTGGTCGCCACGGTGATGCAGGCGGGTTCACAGCAGCCAGACTTAAGGACAGCTGCTCTGATTGGAGGATTCAGACTGAGATGAGAATGATTTTAGTCAGGCACATTGAGAGGCAGCTAAACAGATGAAACCGATACAGAGAAGAAGGGAGAGAGAGGAATAAAGGTTTAACCTTTGACCTTTCCTCCTGTCCTGTCTGGTTTCCTCCTGAACCTTTTGGGTTCTTCTGGACTCACCTGAGCCGTCCTCAGCAGGTCGATGGTGAGCGCCAGCCAATCAGGACAGCAGGTCTCCAGCTCCAGGCTGATGAGGGCCAGAGCCAGCATGGATCCCCTCAGCTGCAGACCAAACCAAACCCAGTCAGAAACCAGCCGCACAAACAGGAAGCGGCGGCGCGGCGGCGCGGCGGCGCGGCAGCGCGCGGCGGCCCACCTGCATGAGGGCGTGGTCAGCCAGGCAGGTGTAGAGGCGGCGGGTGAGGAGGCCGAGGTGCTGGGAGCGGTTCAACCCGACGGCGTCCAGGAAGCCGGAGCGAGACGACGTCGCCATCGCGTGGAACTGAGGCACAAATCACAGCTGTTCACACTTCCTGCCACCGGGTGGCGCTGCTGAGCCGATTCAGAAACAACTCAATCGCTCAAAATGAGGATCAATGGAGTTTCATCTGCTTTAATCTATAACATATAAACTGAATAATTTGAGTCACAACAACATTTAACATTTAACTTCCCTTCAATAAAGTATTTTTGATTTTCAATCAAAAACTGAAAAAACTTTCAGTTTAAAGAAACCAAAGGATGAAATTTATTCTAGAGATCAATTATTCAGACGATTAATCAGATATGATTAACTGAATAATCAGTTATTCAAACGTAAACAAAGATTTTCATTTAACTGCTCAAATATTTTTATGCAATATGATAAAAATACAAATAAAAAAATTAAATTCATTTTTACATTTTGCTGCCTGAACTGCAACAATATTGATTTAGTGAACAGATTAATTAAAATGATTAGTATTTAGATAGCAAGATGTGTCACTGATTAACGAGAAAAACTAAAACTGAATCACAATTTAACAAAAATCCTTCAATGTTTTTATGAATCGATACTGAAATCAGATTTCAAACATTTTTCTGCTTTTAATGTTAAGAAAAGTCAGATTTAATCTTCCTCTGCATCAATAAGACTAGTAACGATTATTACAATGATCAATTAACCGTTTCAGCTCTAAGTGTGTGTGTGTGTGTGTGTGTGTGTGAGACCCGTACGATGTGCAGGAAGTCCAGCGCGGTGGCGGTGTGCAGATCCCAGTCCAGTTTGTCCAGGATGAGTCTCTCCATCCTCAGGATCTCTGACGGAGAGCAGCCGCAGTTACTGCAGGCAACCAGCTCCTTCAGAGAGGGAACACACTGACACACACACACACACACACACACACACACACACACACACACACACACACACACACACACACACACACACACACACACACACACACACACACACGGTGAGCCTCTCCCTGACGGTCCTCTGGCGGCGCTGGCTGCAGGCGCCGTTTCATTTACCTCGTCCTCCTCGCAGGTCTTGGCAGCCAGGAAGAAGCAGGCGACGGCGATGCAGCGCAGGTACTTTGGACGGGCCTGAGAACAAATAATCAATCGATCGATCGATCGATCAAGGAAACACATGAAACCAGGCCTGGTAAAATCAGAATTCATTTTATGATTGCTGTCAGTTGTTATGTATTTTCAGCCAGAATTTAATGTTTCATGGAAAAGTTTCTGCTTTAAAACATCCAGTTTGTTTTCTTTCACTGAGTCAACAGAAAAGTTGAGTGGAAGGAAAAAATTTGAGATTTTGTGCTGAATTGCTAAAACAGATTACTTATTGGTGACATTGTTTTGATGAGACGTTGATGGCTGTGTCAGGTGGCAGAACCAGAACCAGAACCCGGTTGTTGTCTCGGTACCTTGATGGGAGCCAGGAAGCGGTCCAGGATGCTAACGGCTAACACCAGGGTCTCCGGGTAGAGCTGCAGCCGGGCGTGGAGCTCCGTCAGCCAGCGCACCGCCTCGTCCCGCTGCGCCGGGGAGACGTCTGTATCCTGAGAGCGGGAAACGGGTTACCATGACAACGGCCACTTTCACAGCCCGGCTTCAAACGTCTCCGCTTTGGAGATTTTAACTATTGTAAATGCAGTGTTACATGATCAGAGTTATTAGATTATTAATAAAGTATTTTTATGGTATTTTTCATTATACAGCAGGGAAAAAGTAAAATATAATTTAATGTTTTGAAATGTTTCCAATTTATAGACCTGACTGCCTGAAAAACAAAACAAAATTATTTAAACATTTGGCTTAACATAGAAAATAAAAGCTAATCAAAAGTTAACAGTAAATATTCAAAATTAAAGTAAATGTTCTCTTCAAGCTTTCTGACATTTTGCAAATGGAAATATTTGAGTTAAATTTACTGAACAATAAAAGTTTAGATTTAACTTAAGACTAAAAAAGAATAAAGTTTAATTATTTATCAGATGTATAAAAATATCTGGTTTCAACTGTAAGTAATATTTTTAATTAAATGTTAGATCTTATAGTCTGAATAAGAAGCTCTTTCCAAACCTTAAAAACTCAATTCAAGGATTTTCAAGAACTTGTCAGGATTTCAAGTACCAAGATGTAACCTTTCTGTGGGGTCATAAGGTCAAATGAAACTTTAACTTCACTTTCGTCATTAATGGATGTAAACAAAGTGAAGCGAAGATCTGGAAAAACACGGGTGTCCAATGTGTGGCTCGGGGGTTACCATGACGGGTACCTTGAGCTGATTTTATTCGGCCGTTGAGTCACAAACCAAAAATGTTGAAAATTTGGCCAAGAAAACAGTTAAGAATGAAAAAGTTAGAAAATGTTCTTTTCTTAAAGTAACGCTGAAGGCCTTTTATGTTTGAATCTTTAAAGGATATTCAGATTGTATTTTTATTTTCTGAGCAGCTAAAACCAAACAAGCCACAGGGCAAGAAGTTTGCATTTTAAATTTAATGACTCTGTTTTGCACCAGCAGCCGATTTAAGGCGTGTTCAGGATCTGACAACACGTCTCAAACAAACGGGTGACGCCACGAAGCGCAGACAGGGTGAGACCAGCTGATCGTGCTGCAACACACACACACACACACACACACACACACACACACACACACACACACACACACACACACACACACACACACACACACACACCCTGTCAGCTGGTTCGTTCTGTGACTCAGTCTTTCTGCTGCTTCCTGAATGTGTGTCACATCTGAGAGCAGCAGGTTTTATTTCTGTCTTTTGTGAAACGCTGAGTCGAAACGCCACCCAGACTCACGTGACCGTAGCAACCGAACAATTCGTCAACAGTTTAACAAGCGTTTCACAACTTTAACCTCACGGTCTGGAAACACGTCACTTCAAGGAGACGCGAGAAAACAAAATAAAACACATTTTTAAGGCTAAAATTCTTTGTGGTTGGTTGGTTTTTTATAAACCGGTGAATGAATAGATGGTATTTATGGCATTTAATAATTAGAAAGTGGGTTGGAATGTTGGTTTGTTTTGCTTTCAGTTCCTGAACCAAATGTATTTAAAAGAAACAGCAGCCACTGACTGGAAAGAGCTGCACAAACAGAACGACTAAGACAGATGAATAAAACTCAAGTAGAAATAAAATACAAGAAAACATGACAGAGAGAAGAAAATCTAAATAAAATGATTTCTGGATCCAAATAAATCTAACAAATTCATTATGTCTGTTAATTATTAAACTCTAGAGAAACATTTTAAGACATTAATTTTAATTAACACATTAAAAATTTAACAAATAATTTAATTTTCTTTTGTACTTTGTAAAAGTTTTGGGCGGAACCTTTGAATTTGCTCGTTTCTGGTTCGTCCGTAAATCTGATGCACAGGCGACATCCGCTAACAGCAGCGATGGGAAAAGCTTCTCTCTGTCCGCTGGTTTTAATTTCTGCTTCTAAAAATGATCTGATTGGTCGCCACAAAAGACTACTGTTGTGTTCAAGTTGTGGTGCGAAAAGGATTTAGCCTATCAGCGAAGCTATGCTAGCCCAAAATAGCATATCAATGCTAAAACTGTAGCAGCTAACTCTAATGTCATCGTCCATAAATGTTTTAATGCGTCATTCAGAACCTGGAGGTTTGGACTGTAGTGTTCGTCAGAGTTTGGTGCCTCTGTAAAAGTTAATAAAGTTAAATTTATTTACATAAAACTGACTGCTGCTCCAACATGGCCGCCACTGTCTGCATTTCTGCATCTCAAAGTCGACTTTGAGATGCAGGTCAAAGTCGACTTTGACCTGCATATGGATGTATATGACAGAAAGAGTCAACGCCTCCTACTTGTGTCGTTTTACGGTTTCATAACTGAAAGGGAAGAAAAAGCAGAAATGAGTTTGTTTTTGACGTTGTTCAGGTTTTCCCCTGGAAACCAACTGAAATCAGTGACGTAAAAATCCAGAATGAAGCCAGAAACGTCCACAGTTTCCACAGTGGGAAATCTCTCTGACGGCGGATTTCCCCCAGTCAGAAACCAAATTTAAATTAAATTTAGTTTTTGAAATAAACGCACTGTTAGCAATATCTTTACTACACTGTACTTTGGGTATTTTTATTATGGAGTATTTCTGCTCTTACTGGAGCAAAATTTCCAGATTTTCTTCCCACTGAATGAAAAATAAACACATTTTAACCAAAAACTCACCACACACACACACACACACACACACACACACACACACACACACACACACACACACACACACACACACACACACACACTGAAATAACTTCAGGTGTTAAAGTTATTCAGTGAAAGAAACTGATTTGGACAAATTTATTTTGCCTTTTTTATTGTTACTTTTATAAATTGTCATTTTGGTCCTTAAAATACTCACATTTCTACTTCACTTTATATTTTGGTCCAATGTTTAAATATTAAATGATAATTTGATCAGTTATTCAGTAATTTAATCACTTTTTTATCAAATGCTTTTTCAACTCAGTAATTTCTTCAGTAAAAATATACTGAAGTCCTGCTACTGTAACTTGAACATAGTTTTTGTGTTAGTACATGTGAAAGAAGAAAACTAACTTAGAAGCAACTTTCCAGCAAGAAATAAAGTCAATAAATCCTAAATATTAATGAATAGTTTTAGATTATTTCACCAGTAATGTGGCAAAAATGTCTCATTTTACGTGACTAGAAGTTTTTAATCAATTTTAAGGAGTTTTTAAATAAAACAACTCAGATTTCTTGCTGAAAACTTACTTTTAAGTTAGTTTTGACTTATTTCTGGAGATATTTGCTCTAGAAACGTGTTAACATTGGTAGTTTCTGCAGTGGCGCCGTCCTGACCTGGGAGGTGGGCTTCTTGGCCACGTAGCCTTTCCACGTCTGGGCTTCCCTAGAGGTGGCCTTCTCCAGGAGAAAAGACAGCCTCTGGCGTCCCCAGGGTTGGGCGAACCTCATTCTGGCCTCCCCGGGTCGAGCCGACCTCCCCACTGGATACAGCTACCTGCACACACACACACACGAACACACACTGTGTGTTTTTATGCTCATGTGTTCAAAAATCCTGGGTGGACCTCACCCGCCTTCTAAACCCAGCTCCTTCAGACTAGCCAGCAGCAATTAGCAAACACCAGCTGAGCTCACTATAGGAGCTGCTTCTCAGAGCAACAGTGGTGAAAGACGATTTGTCAAAGGGTTAATAAAGGAGCCATATTGGAATGTCTTCCTAAAGGCGGAGTTTCAGAGAAAGCAGGAGTTTCTTAAAGAGACAGAAGCCCAGTTTTAATGCGTTAAATTACTAAGTTAAATATCTTTTAAGTCATATTTAAAACCATCAAAGGTAACAGTTAGTTCATTGTGTATAAAATGCCACTACATAATACTGCCACATTAATTGGTAATCTGCCGGTATTTACATGTGAACCCAATCTCATCTTCCTCCATAAAGGTCTAAAATCAGCCACTGTCTCCATTTGCTCTTAATGGTTTCTGTCCAAATAGAAATTGCCAAGATTGATGATTGGACAGAGAATTGTAATCGGTGCTCCTTTAAATCAAACTTGAAAATGTAAGGTTTTGCTTTTGTAACTCAAAAATTTGTTTTTATTGGCAAACATATCAAATTTTATGATAATCAGAACCTAAATATCTAATAAAAGTAATATATTAAACAGCAAAACAGGTAAAACATTAATTACGAAACATTTCTGAGGTTGTAGGGCAAAATCTAAAATGTTTAAATATTGAATTTCTGAGATTTTTAAATTTTTTCTTCCAAATTTAAATGTAAGAAATTCGGTTTTTGAAGCTCCGACACCTCGCTGTGCTGAAGTCAAATCCGTTTCAACATCTGACACTAATCGCAGCTGAACAAAAATATGGTAATTTGTAAAATTATTCTTCAAATTTTGCTACCAAACTTCAATTTACCTACTGCTGTTTTAACTGATATTTGCATGAAGATACGGATCAATAATTTAAATCAGTTTTTGCTGACATGCAGCTGCAAAATGTGAATTATTGCAAAAACATTTAAAGCTCAGTCAGACTGGATAGAAAGCTCTATTTTCAGAATTTAGATCTCGACTTTGACTAGACCATCCCAAGACTTGATCCAAGTCATCCTATCGTATCTTGAGATCGATAATTTGTCAATAGGGTTGGATTTTGTCTATAAAACGTAATGATTTTAGTTGCTAATTTTACCCAGAGCTGTAGAAACAGCCGGGGCTGCTCACAGGTTGGAAAACACCTGGAAGGTGGGGCAGAAATTAGGGAAATTTCCAGATCTCAGCCTGCAGGTGCATTTAAAATGAAACAAACTACTTTCTGGAACGCAGCTAATTTCACGGCGCAGCTAGCAGCTCGTCACGAACACAAAGAGCAGATTTATGGTTTAAATATGTACGAGAAACTAAACTCAGAGCTTCCCGCTGGGGTAAAATAAAAGCGATTAGTTGCTGTATTGCTATAATAAACACTAAAGACAACACAGGGACATTTAAATGCCTGAGTCAGCGCCAGGAAGTAGACGGAGCCCGGCGTCTTACCTCCCCTGCGAAGCGGAGAAAACCACAGTGGGGTTTCATCCGGTCCTCTCGATCCAAGCAGGAAGAAAGACGGGTGGAATCGAGGACCCGTGCTCCGGTTTAATCGTCCATTGTGAGTTTTGAGGGTAGAGGGGTTGATATATAAATATATAAAAAAAATAAGAACGGAATATAGACGGGATACGTCTACTTCCGAGGAGGGGACTGGGAGGAGAGAGGGGGAGCGGATGAAACCCCGCCCACCTCCGGCCGCAGCTAACGCGAGAAACAATCGCACCTTGTGTTTGTAGTTTATTGTTATGCAACGATTCCACTGTAAATAAGGCGTTTCATTTGCACAAACAAGGATTTTACCTTCTGCTTCACACGGTAACAGCGGACAGACACTAAATATAGACTTAGAGGAGATAAAAAGAACAAATATGTACATAAATGTAGCCGGTTAGTATGATGGAAAAGTACTTTTTTGTTCCACTATAGTATTTGTGGAAGTACTCGTGATGCAAAAAATTATAAAAACAATTAAAACAAACAAAAAATAGGTTTCTTTATTAGTTTTTCACTTGTTAGTTTATTTTTTATCGGAAACAGATGCTATTCATCCAAAACTTTAAAAAGATTTTGCATGTTTTCTGTATCAAAACCGACATTTGGTTTTTAAATTCATTTGGACAAATTTATTCTCGGTTATAAAACCGGGATTTCTTTCAAAATGAACTAAAATCTTATTTGGTTGCAGCAAAATTGGCTTTTCAGTAAAACCTCTAGATAGATGCGGTAATTATAAAGTATCTGTTATAAATAGACTTTGTGTTGTATTTAACGTTTTCCGTTGTAAGAATAGTTTGGTAATAAATCGATAGTCTTCTTCAGAATCAATAATAATCTACAGAAGATCTTTCCTACTCACAGCTTTCAACTTCTAATTGATCGATCCCACTGGGAAATTGCATGTGATTGTGACTCAAAAACTGAATTTCTATCTGAGATTATTAAAGTATTTGAAACTGAACTGAATAAAAAGGGTGTGTTTCACTTTAATCAGCCTGTAAGGCTCTTCTAACATTTTAACTGTAAACTTATGACCTATTTTCACATAAGTCATCTTTGTCAGAGTCCCACCTGATTACAGACATTCTTTTTTAGATTTAATACCAAGTTTGGTTGATAACAGTTGTTAAAAAGGCTGTCAAATACAACTACGTAATGTCCTTATTACGTCAGGAGCATTGGTTTCCCCAGACCAATCAGAATGTAGAATTTTGGGCGGACTATTTGAACGCAACAAGCTGCCGGTTGCTGATTGGCTGATGGAAAAGTCAGTCACAGGGGGGTGCGTCTCGCCGAAGAGCTTTTAGATTTCAGCCACTCTTAATATATCTCAACAGATGATACACCTAGAGGATATATATGGATATATTAGTTCGAAGTAAAGTGAAAGATGTTTGTAAAATGGTCGTTGCAACCGTTGATTTATGCGATTAGCCCTTAGAAGGAGGCGGTTGCTAACGCCAACCAAGGCTGTGATTGGTTGTTGCGGTTTTGCTAGGATATGTGGGCGGGGCTTGTCTGAACGTCAACAAAGAGAGGAAAGAAAAAGGAGGAGTAGAAGAGAGGAGAGAAAACTGGAAGGAATAAACGACAACAGACGACAGATATGTGGCTTTAACCAGCAATAACAGGTAGGAGAACCATTTTAAAGTGTTTCCCAGCCTTTAACTCGTTCTGACACCGAGTTGTTTCGGGGAAATATTCCGCTGAGATACGGTTTCAGCAAAGAAATCCCCCCCAGGAAGAACAGACAGTCAACAATGGTCTTTCAGCTACAGATATGTTACCGATAATATTAATATATGAATGATGTTCAACCGTTACCAAGCTGTTATTCCCATAACAGAAAATTACTCCGGAAAGACGACGAAGATGGTGTCCGATTCAAAGCCTCAGTAAAGGGCTATTCCGAAGCTTTTTGCAAATCTGGAGCATTTAATTTTTTATATCAGCTCGATTTTAAAATCTGAAACTGATCGATTACCTTATGATGAACAGAAACCAGACTAAAAAACAAAACAATTTAAAGTTAAATGTTCGTCGTGTTTGTGTGTAAACAAAAACAGCCTCAGTTTTATTTTCTCTGAAAGCTGAACCAGATCCAGCCTCACAGTTCATCACTTTAATCTGCTTTAAATTAAAGTTGTGCTCCTTAAAAAAACTATTTAAAACCTGTGAAATCAATAAATTAATTTTAAACATTAATTCCTCTTAATCTAAACTGTTATTTCGCTGAAAAATAAAAGCACAGATAAAAACGTACAACTTGCGAAATATTAAATTACAATGCAATTTTTCTACTTTTTATGGTTTTTGTTAGCAGAAAATTAAAAAAGTTAATGTTTTCTGGATCACCACAGAATGAACTGATCTGTTATTAGTCATGAATATAATTGAAAAGATCTCATTATATCTTGAATCTTGTTGGAAAAACTGAAATCTCCTTTTCACTTTGTCTGTTTACGTGACCGAACCGGAAGCCAACTTCAGCGGCGCTCATCCGGAATCTCCAAACATTGACGGACATTTTGGACATTTTGGACATTTTTCTGCGTTTTCTGTCACATTTCTGTAAAAACTGAAGCACAGTGTGTGTCTGTGGCTGTGCTGGACTGACGGGATGTGGCTGTTTGTTTTGCAGCGGTTCCCCTCCCCCCACAGGATTTAAAAACGGTTCGGTTCAGTTCGATGGTAACGGTCCACTTCAGCGACCCGAACCCGGCAGGTTCTGGTTTAAACGCGGTGTTTGCTGGTTAAATCGGAGGGAGAAACGTTAAAAACTGCAGGTTTGAGTTTGTGGGTCAGACTGAAGGGAAGCTGACACCGGATCCCGGGTCCAGCTGGGGGAAGTGGGCCGGTTCGGCTCCCTGCTGGGGCCAAGAGGCCGATCACTGACAGGTTACATCACAGCGCAGCCCCGGAACACAAACCCGGATCTACCCGAACCCAGAGCCTCAGAGGAGGTCAGAAATAGTTTACGATTGGAGATCTGAAAAGTGCGGAGTGCTTTTTTGTTTTTAGGAATCCAGTTTTACATAATAAAAGCAGGAGAAATCACAAATTATGAAACTCGGTGTGACGATATAGACTTACATTTTAAACAACATATTTTAATGTACTATTGTAACAATAAAAACTAATTTACACAATTTTTTAGCTCATATTATGACTGTGATTTACAGCAATTATAGCCCCACAAACACAAATATTGTTGTAGAAAAACATTCCTATTTCTAATCCAGTCACACAAAGAAGTGTGATTAGTACCAATAAACAGCAAACAGTAACAGCATTTAATCATATTTTCAAATTTATTGACACTTTCTTAGAACAAAAAAATAGTACAGATCGTTTCAACGGCTTTTAAACATCACTATTTAGGATTTATCATGACCGATAAATTAAAATTGTCATAATAAATGATAAACCATACGATAAATGGGACTCTTCAAAGTTTTTTCTAATAGCTACAGGGAAGCTATTGTGCTAGGCTAAAGGCTAAATGATCTTCTCTTTTCCTTGCAGTGTCTGAACTGTGGTGGAAAACAAACCGTGAACATGGATGCTGTGCGGCTGATGAAGGAGCTGAGGGTGAATTATGAGCAGGAGGCGAATTTTCTGCCCAAAGAGACGGGACTGAACCTCATCGTTTCCGCCCAGCAGGTGAGAAACGCATCCGTCCGCTAAAGTCCAGAGAAACTCTGCTGTGAGAGTCTCTAAACTGTCTTTGCTCCCCAGAGCGGCGACCAGATCACAGCCAGGAGCCGGGATGTGACGGTGGAGGATCTGTGGAGCCTGACCAGCTTCTTCGGCTACAGCACCCAGAGCTTCGTCCAGGCCGTCAGCCTGCTGGACAGATTCCTGGCCATGATGAGGGTACGACCAAAGTCACTGGGAAAATCTTTAAACTGTGGATACAAGCATTAGCATTAGCATGCTCACTCCTCTGGTCGCGTGTTTTTCATATTAGCCACTTGAATTTCATAGTGGCGGCCATTTTGTGACCCTGTTTGGCCAATTATTGTCATGAAATCTTAATTTCCAAGACTTGGATGAACATTAGAAGTTTGACGTTGGTCATCCTGTTCATAAAACTTTAAAATAATATGTAACAAAACTTTGCAGTTTGTGAGTCTCAGTAGTTAAAACTGGAAGGACATGAAGGCCTGCGACAATTGTCTTACTAGTTAGCTTTAGCTTCCGATAGTTTTCTAATGTGTCTTATGGTTTAGTGTTAGGTTTCAGTTAGTTTTTATATTGTGTTTAGCGTTAGCTTCCTCTGATTCTTTTATGCTCATGATTAGCATAGCAAAGATTCTTGCTAAGTGAATTAGCTACCTGCGAACGTTTTGGCTAGCTGTGCCCATCACTCACAATAACTCACTACAACTACAGCGGCCATTGAAAAATGTCCATTAGAAAAAGGAAACGCAAGATGATAATCATCTGTGATAAATATTCTCAAATTCAGAACAAACATTTATTTTCCTTGACAACCACGGCAGCCATCTTGAACTAGTAATGGTGTTTCCCCTGGTGAAATCTGGGTCAAGTTGGGTTTTTGCATCGGCGTGTGAACAATTTTTCTGGCATGCTGTTCAGGTCCAGCCCAAACACCTGTCCTGCGTCAGCCTCAGCTGCCTCCACCTGGCGGCCAGAGTGACGGAGGAGGAGTGCGACCTGACGCCGGCCGACGAGCTCATCCGCATCGGCCAGTGCCGCTTCACCGTGTCCGACCTCAGCCGCATGGAGAAGATCGTCGTCGAGAAGCTGGACTTCAAATCCAAAGCCGTGACCGCCTTAACCTTCCTGCAGCTGTACCACCAGATCACGCTCACGCACGCCACCTACAGGTGAGGCGCAGACCGCAATCACAACCGTTTCAGTCATCAACTATCCTGATGATTAATCGGTTATCCTGACGATTAATCGAATGGGAAAATGGTCACATCCTGCACATTTTTCATTTAATCACTTCAGCCTTTGTCTGCAATATTAGAAATACGTTAAAAGGTGCAAATAATTAAGTCAGAACTAGGATCCAATCAGCTTCAGCCTGCATAAAGGCTCATTGGTGCGTCTGTGCCGGGTTCGGGTCAGAGCTGTTTGCTGCAGAGGGTAAAGTAGGGCAGCCGGCGCTGATAAGGCCGTCTGCAGCCGCTTATGCAACGGGCCTGCTTCCAGTCTGCAGAGGTTGAACACAAAGTTCAGATCCAGCTGGATTACACTGTCAGCTTGTTGACAGATTCCCTGAGAAGAAACATAAAAATGTCCAGATTTCTTCTGAGTCGGTTTATTTCATGAATTTTACCTCCAGAAGTCGGATCTGTTCAGAAGTTATCACGTTTAAATGACAATACTGTTGTATATAATGGAAGAACATATTCAGGAAGATCAAACTTTAAATTCTACTCAACATTTTAACCTGAAGTTGGGCTGTAAAATGTTGACGGTTCATTAGAACAAAAACACGTTAAAAGAAGGAAAATTAGTGATGAATTGATTCAAGTTTTGGGAAATTCATCTGGCTGAACTTTTCTGCATCTGTAGCTGCAGCTGTGCAGAAATCTTGTCTCTGACGCGGTTTGGTTGTTTCCGTGTGAACAGGAAGGAGACGCTGAGCCTGGAGAAGCTGGAAGCTCAGCTGAAAGCCTGTCTGTGCCAGATCGCCTTCTCCAGAGCGAAGGTAAGACGAGCCGTCGGTTCCGCCGAGCCCCTCTGGGTCTGACCGCACAGAGGTTCTGATCCGGCCCGTCTGTCCCTGCAGCCGTCCGTCCTGGCCCTGGCTCTCCTCAGGCAGGAGATGCAGAGCATCCAGTCGGAGGACATGCTGGAGATCGCCTTCCACATCCAGAGACACCTGAAGGTACGTCCAGAACCGGGCCCACCGGGCCGTTTCTGTCCAACCGGACCATGAATCAGGAATTCTTCTGTTTACATCACAAAATCCTGGTTTTTATTATTCCTAATGGATCAGTGACTTATTGATGGTTTTATATTTGACGTTGTTTAAATTGGGGATTAATTTTTTGTGAAATGTGTTCAGTCAGCAAACATTGTGTTCCACAGCAGCAACAGAGTCAACTAAAACATGAGGGCAGTAATAAGGTCATTAATGATTATGTGACATTGAAGTAGAAACGTCTGCAGCAGATGCAGACGGAGCTGCAGAGTTCAGTTTCCAGGAACAGAGAGAAACTTTGTGTCTCTGAAATTCCCAGAATCCTCTGCAGCAGCAGCAGCAGGTCGGCCTGCAGGCTCTGAGCCGCAGCTCGGGTTTTAACCCGCCGACCCGAACAAAACGGCCCGTTTCTGTTTACGGCTCTTCAGGAAAGCCTGGGCTTTGACCCGCGGTTTAACCCGCTGTCTCGGTTTCAGATTCCCGACGAGGAGCTGCAGCTGTGGAGCGAGGGCGTGGCCCGCTGCCTGTCGGACTACGCCTCGCCCAAATGCAGCAAGCCCAACCACCGGAAGCTGCAGTGGATCGTGTCCCGGCGGACGGCGCAGAACCTGCACAGCCACCGCAGCGTGCCGGAGCTGCCCACCATCCCCGAGGGCTGCTGGGACGAGAGCGAGAGGTGAGAAACCAAACTTTAACTGGTCCACTGTTGGCGCAGGGCTAAGCCCGGATGGTTATGTGTGAGCCGCTAATGAATGCTAACTGCTATTAGCCGCTATGGAGGGAGACGGCTCGGTGCAAAACCCGCAAAACGGAGTCACAGGAACAGCTTCGTCCTCGATGCTGAAACGCATCAACAGGAAATATTGAATATTGGTCCTTAAGAGAAAAAACTAAAGTCCGTAAACGTCGTGTTGGAACCGAATAAAGCCCGGTTCATCAGCCCACACTAAACTACATTTCATTTCTAATCTCTCTGCTGGTTTTCAGTGTAATTTCCCCCATTTTTAACTTTTGTTTAATATCTTCTCACTCCATTTTGTTGCTTGTTGTTCAAGAAGAGCAATACAGGAAAACATAAATCAAAAATACCTCATTTATGACAAAAAATCTTCAAACTTCAGTTCAAGGAAATTTAAAGTTCTAAGTTCACTAATGACCTCAATAAATTTTTAAATTTTTAGAAGTTAATTTGTTTCTGGACTTTTAAAATCAATGTATTTTAAGCAGTAATTATATTCCTGTTAAAAAGAAACTGATTTGTTTATCAACTTTCATACATTTCTGGTTTTCTTTTTTCATGTGATTAATCGATGAGTAATCGATTAATCGTCAGAATAATCGATAGATTACTTGATTACTAAAACAATAATCTGCAAACAGAGCTGAAACAAACACGCCCTGAAACTGGATCAAAATAAAAGCTGTGAGTTAAATGTTCCAGCGACACGTTGCAACAAAACACGCCTCACAAAGCGATAAACTTCTCAGGTATTTCACCTGAAAGGGAGGCGGCCACGCCCCTGGATCGTCTCCTAGGCAACGCCGTATTTACGATCAGCATTACTGAGTAAAAGTCTTTCCCTCAAGTTAAATCGCGTCATATTTACAGGAATAATCATCTCTGAGGCAACAAAATTGTGCAGCAACACTCGGCTTTCTGATGTGTCACAACGCGGCGCCGCATCTGCTCACGTCCTCAGTGACGGTTTCATTACATCACAATCAGCAGAGGGCGGCGGCGGGGGGGTTCATGGTTTATGTAACTCTTAGTCAAGATAAGAGGAAGAAACCCAAAGGAGCTCAGTGTGTTGATGTTTAACCAAGAACATCAGCTGATCTGTCGCTTCCCCTGCAGAACCGGTTCAAGCTCAGTTTTTGTTTCTAAATGGAAAACATGTTGGTCCACATTCTTCTCCACTTCCTCGTTTTCAGAAAACCTGGAAATCTGAGTTTTCATTGACGCAAAAGAAGAATAAACCTGACATCTGTGTGGATTATTGGCAGAGAAACTCAGTATTTAGTTTGAAATATAATTTCAGGTGAAAAACGAAGCAATTTAAGGTTCTGTGTTGATCTCATGTCACTAAATCCTGGCTACGATTTTGATTAATCGTTTCAGCCCTAAATCAAATGTTGAGAGAAGTAAGGTTGTGGTTGCATCTGGAGACGTTAAAGTTTTTCCCCGTCTTCTCGTCCACAGTGAGGACTCTGGTGAAGACGTGATGAGCTCAGGAGACGAGTCTCTCTGCAGCTCTCTGGGCAGCGACGCCGAAGGCCCCTTCTTCCCGCTGCACCTCCACCGCCAGTACCTCGCCGCCTGAAGGCCCCGCCCCCCAAAGGCCCCGCCCCCTGAAGGCCCCGCCCCCTGCCCGTGCCCGGCCGTCTCTCCGTCCCCTTCACTTCCTGCCGTCTTCGTTTAACGCTCTGCCGCCGGCGGAGCGGCGCACAAGCTCTGGCAGCTGCTAGCTTTAGCCTGTAGCGGCGTCACATTCCAGGATGCGACGACATCCTGGTCAGTTTTGGAAACTCTGAGCCTCGGTGCTGAGTCAGCAGACCAGGCTGCAACAAAGACTATTTGCCAAAACGTTTGTCCCACAGAATGTCTGTTTTCCTTTTGACTGTTATTAACATGTGACTGTTTTTCTGGAGCGCAGAAGGTCGAAGCAGCAGATGGAGTCGTTTGTTTGTGTTTAATCCCAAATATCAGCTGAAAACAGTGAATCCAGAGAAAGCTGCTGCTTTTTCTTTCTGTTTCCAACTTTAATTTGCACAGTTTTGGTTTGGAACGTGTTAGAAGGTGGACGTGTGTTTAGCGAACATGTGGACGTGTGAACCTGCTATGATGTAGCTTAGCTCAGTTTGAAGTTGAGAATGTTGTTTCAGTCTAAATAATGCAGAATGTGTCAAAAAAAAAAAGTGAAAAAATGTTTATAGAAAAACCTGTAAAACTGTAAATGGTGTACAAAAAAATTCTGTTAATAGTTCTGTAGATAGTAAGTTATTTATTCTGTTTTTGTCACATGTCCTGAAAAAGAAAAACCTTATAAAAAAAACGCTATTTTTAATCCCCTGCCTGCTGCTTGTTTTCATTTTTCAGCTGAATAAGATCCGCCATGAGGAAAGAAAATCATTTTTACAGCCTCAAATTTCTAAAACTCACAGTTAAATTTTCTTAATTCTTCAAATTTGAGATCTGGAGGGTAAAAAAATCTGATCTTATTGCAGTTTGGGAAAAACATTTTTATTTTCTCATTTAAACGGAGCTGAATTATTTAATTAGCATCTTTTAACGTGTGTAAAAAAATAAAAAGAAAAAAGCTTAAAGGTTAAATAAATAACAATTCTGAACGTTTTAACTCAATCAGAATAATTGATTAATCGATTTAATATTTGATTAATCAATCACTATGGCATTTCTTCAGGATCAGTTGGATGATCTGAGTTTTTATCAATAACCTGAGAGTATTTTATTTTATTTTGAAATAAACTCGGTGTCATCTTAAGATCCCAGTTTGTTTTGTTGTGGAAACGTTTATCATGATTTTTAAGAATTAATATAATATTTAGCTCTTTTTGTGGCAACTATTCATTGGATAAAATGACATTTTGATCTCCTTTTGACGACGAGACCTTTCTCCAATTTTTCAGCAGCAGCTGATAATTTTACAATCTGGTGCGTAAAATCTGATTTTAATTATGTTTGGATGAGAATATTGGTTTTACTTGGGGCTGAAATTATTTTAGTAATCAATTATTCTGACAATCAATTAATCGTACAAAAATAATTGGCACCTTCTGCAAATTCTTCATTTTACATAATATTAGAAATACATGTCATTTAGTTCTTTACTAAGAAAACAAATGTTATAAATATAAAAACATAATAATGTTGCATTCCTTCAGCGAATAATTAACCATCTGGATTTATAACTGCATGGCAAAAGGAGCTGATCAGGATTATGTTCATCTTAAATGCAAAATATTTATGTTTTTTGTACAATTTTGGCTTAATTCCTGATTTAAGTCGGTTTTTCTCTCTGCATTAAAATTAATCGTTAATTTCAGCTCCAGTTTGATCACTGAATGATGCTGAATGATGTTTTCAAATCACATCTCAAAGCAGAGATGTGATTTCAATAATCTCAAAGTAACGAGCTCTTAGTTTGAAATGGATTTGTTATTTTGAAAGGATTTTAATCTACAAATTTAGAATAAAGATTTTTCTGAAGAGTCGACCAGAAATCGTCACAGTGATGCAGATGTTTACATCTGTCTAAAAAAACTGATGCATTTATGTTGTCATAGAAACCAATCAGAACAACTAATTCTGGCGCCAAAGTTGAGATTTAAATGTTTTCTATTTTGAATCAACGAAACGATCGACTCAGCAGTTTTCCATCTTCAGCCTCATGGAAGATTTTAAATCCGTTTCTGTTCAGAAAGTTTGATTTTTAGGATCTGGAGAGACGCATTGGGAGTCTGGTTCTTCACGCTCAGTTTTATTTTATTTTTGAAATAACGTCGGATAAAACCAGCCGGGTTATAAAACGTCTTTCACTTTCTGCTTCTCTGTGCAAGTTTTTGTTTTTCAAAAGACATTTAAATTCACGTTTACAGTTTTTAACAACCACAGAGTCCTACCAGACGGGACGCTGCGTCTTCGGTTCCCTCCTCCGCCGGGTCACTTCCTGCTTCCTGTTCCACCAACAGTCACAACAATCCAATCCTGGGATCAGAATCCCATCCGGGATTTCTTCTTCTTGGGTTGGGACGCCTGCAGCGCCCCCCGCTGGCTCTGTGACGCCATGGAGGGCGTCAGAGACGAGAAGCTGGGCAACTGAGAGGAGGAGGAGGGGGCGGGATGAAGAGGACGATCATCCTGAGGAGACAAGAGACAGGAAGTGATGTCACAGTGTGGTCCAATCAGTAATTCTCCTGATTGGGTTAATCCGCCCCCTGCTGACAAAAACGCGTCCCTGCAGGATTTCCGGTCATTTCGGGAAAACATCCGCTGTGCAGCGCGCTACGCTAACGAGCTCAGATGTACAATCAATCAATCAATCAATCAATGAAACAGACGGCTAGCTAATAGCTAACACAAAGAAAATTGAGACTTCTAGCTGCTTCCATCCACTCTGGTGGAAACTCCTGAATAGATTACTTTTATTACATTTACATTTATTATTCTATTGATTAGCTGGATGATTAATCGATTAATTGAATAAAATAAATGATCATATTCTGCATTTCTTTCAGACAATATGAGAAAAACATTAAAGATGCAAATAAACAAATTAAATTCATTTTTAAATAAAAATATTTATCCTCCAGAATGTGAAGCAATGCTTTAGTGAACGCTGCATCATTTGTCAATTAATTGATCATTTATTGTAGTTTGAACTTCATTCCTGTTTTAAGCTTGTTGTTCTTCCAACAAACAACCTTTTTATGAGTCTAAATACTGCAGATAACAATTAATCAATTATTAAATCAGTTGAAGATTGTTTGAATAATGGATTAATCACGATTAATCGTTTCTAGATTGTGGTGTGAAGATGCTTATAAAAGCAGTTTATGTGTTTATCTGTTGATTAATTATTGGTGATGATGAGATGAGAAGCCGATCATATCCATGGATAAACAGATGTTTTTGTCTAACATGAATAAATTAACGCCCCTCATCAATCCCACCTGTGTTTCCCACAGAGAGCTCAGTGATTGGTCGGCCAGATTCCTGCTCCTCTGACTGGGTGTTTGTGGCTCTGGAGTTCTGCTGGGCGGTTCTAAATGGTCCGGCGGCGGCGGCGGCGGCGGCGAGTCGTCCTGGTCCTTCAGGAAGGTGGCCAGCTGGCCCAGAGGCCTGCTGTGCTGGCTGTCGGTCAGCGGGCCGCTGGTCCCCGAGGACCAGCCGGAGAGGTCGTCCAGGTCCGTCTGGTAGCTGACGGAGGAGGTGAAGCTGCCGCTGAGCCGCAGGTGGTGCCCCGCCGCGCGCTGCGCCTCCTTCTCCCTCCTCCTCTTCATCCTCAGCGCCTCCTTCTTCCTGCCCTGGTTCTCCCCCAGCTCCTCCTGCCACCACTCCAGCCACGCCTCCTTGCCGCCGCGCCACGCCGTCGTCAGTCGGTGGCTCAGCAGGTCGTGCCACGCCTCGGCGTGCACCAGCGGCGGCACCGGAACCGGGTCCAGGTCTCTGTTCAGCAGCAGCGACCGGTTCCGCATGTGGCGCTGCAGGTCCTGCTGCAGCGCCCCCTGCAGGCTGCTGACGGCGGCGCTGGGCTCCGGGACGCTCAGTAGTCCAGCGGTTTGGACCGCGAGGTGCGGCGGAGCGCCGGGTTTCCTCTCCCGTCTCCTCAGCTTCTGCAGCCAGTGCCGCCAGGCGAGACGCGTGGCGCTGCTCAGCACCGAGCGAGCCGACCAATCCGCTTCGTTACCAACGGTAACGAACGCTGGGATCTGATCCGGAGGCCTGGCAGGAAAACAAACGCTGCTGGTTACATCAGAGATCAATAAAGATCATTCACAGATCAATAAACTTTAAATTGTACCAGTGAACTTTAAATATGCAAAATAAATAAAACAACAGAAACTAAAATGAATCATAAAGTCTCTGAAAACCTTCAAAACAAGAAGTTAGTTGAGACCAAAACAACAAACTGATCAATTTTATCATCCAGTTCTTGGTAGAAAGAGAAAAACGATAAATCATGAAAAAAAATTATTGAGCTTGTTTTAATTTTCCTTTTATCAGGCGTACCGATCCGAACTCTGGTTCCTGTCTGGCGTTTCCGGGACAAACACGCGAGCGTTGGGAGCCTGCGTTGGCATGACGATGTCCTCGTCGCTGGACGTTTCAGCGACCAGCAGCGAGGATCGAGCTCCGCCCTCCGGCGCTCCGCCCTCCGGCGCTCCGGTCTCTGACGTTCTGCCTCCGGTCTCCAGTGCTCCGGTCTCCAGCGCTCCGGTCTCCAGTGCTCCGGTTTCTGGCGCTCCGGTCTCCAGCGCTCCGGTCTCCGGCGCTCCGCCTCCGGTCTCCAGTGCTCCGGTCTCCGGCGCTCCGCCTCCCGTCTCCGGCGCTCCCGTCTCTGGCGCTCCAGGTTTTCTGTCGTCCCGCTCCAGCATCTGGTAGAAGACGTCCCCCGCCGCCGTCAGCTGGAGGACGATCATGGTCGCCGTGGAGACGGAAGTCTTCTGGACACACGTCAGGCCTGGAATCACGACGGAAATCTGTTAAAGGAGGGTGACTCGGCGCTGGCGCCCTCTGCTGGGGCGGGGCTGACCTGCAGCCGGTGAAGCCAGTCTGTGGGCGGCGCTCTGCTGACTGTGGGGGATCTGGACCGGCAGCACAGCCAGACTGTCTCTGGGTCGGAGCAAAGCCTGAGGAGAACCGTGGCTACGGCAGGCCTCTACAGCGCCTCCTGGAGGAGAAGGAGAAACACCGTGGCTAAAGTAAAAACACACGCACTTTAATTTACATTTGTTTACAATACTGAACTTGTGGATTCTATGGCACTTTATTCTTAGCTCTTATATATTTATTTAGCTATTATGTATTTATTGTGTAGTATAAGGTTTTATCTCTGTTACACTGGTATTCAAGTAACGACATTTTGTTGTCAAGATTCACCTTGTGTTTTCTTTTTTTGTACAATGACAATAAAGGAAGTCTAAGTCTAACAGTAAAATGTTCTAAACGTGGCGATCGCTCCACAGATCTGATATCTGGGATGATTTCAGCACCAAATAAAATCTTTTTTTTTTTTGCAGGATCAGATTCAGAAATAATCCAAACAGAAAGGACAAAATAATTCTTTAAAAATATATTTAAAAAAATATAAATAAAGTAAAAAAACAAAAACAAAAACTGAAATTCAGACAATTATGACAAAACAAGAAAGTTATTTAATTAAAAGTAAATTAATAAAAAAAAAAACCTAAAAATTCAGAACCTACTAAACAAAACAAATATATTTAAAATGAATAAATTAAACTTCAAATAAAAAAATATATTAAAAGTGAAAATCTGCTGCCAGGACAGAACAATTGTTTTCTTAAAACATAATTAAAAACAACAGCAACAACAAAAAAAAACATAAAACAAAAGAAGAAAAACCAAACAGGGACAAAGCAAAAATAACTAAATCTTTCTGTAATATATTTTAAAATCTCTTTTCTTCATTCTGGAAGAATGAAGAAAAAATATTTTAAAATTAAATGTAAAATTCAGGGAATGTAAAACAAGCCTGGTCCAATCAGATTCGCCAGAAAACAAAAAGTTTCCAAAACCTTTAAATGCAGCAGGACCTGCGGCTGTTGCTGCCCCCTGCTGACTCACCAGAGTACTGCAGCAGCGTGATCTCCTGGGAGGACTGCGACCCAAGCAGAACCTTGGTGGTTCCGGAGCCCGGAGCCACGTGGCAGAAAAGGGGCGGAGCCTCCATCATGTGGTCCCACTTCAGCATGGGGACGCAGGGGAAGCGCTCGTCCATGATGTAGGCCGAGTGCTGCGCAGAGACGGACAGGAAGTTCAGGTTCATCTACAGCGCTGGGACAAAACGCGCAGAACCAACAGACTCACCTGCGTGGTGAGGAGGTGGTGAAAGGGGTGAACGTCTCCCAGGAATCTGACCAGCAGGAGGCGCTCTCCGCTCTGGCAGTCTGAGGTGGTGCTGATCCGGAACAGAGTGTAACCCGGGTTCGACTCCAACTGGAGGAGAGAGAGCAGCGCTTCAAGCCCAGAACTGTGTCGATAATCACAATGTCATAACTGCATAACTGTGTTTCAGCTGAATAATAATAACACAATTAAAATAGTTGTTAAGTTTGTTCATAAGTCGTTAAAAACCAGGCAGCCACTTCCTGTCGTCTTCTTTGTTGTTTCCGCCAGTAGCAACATCTGGCATTTTTCCATTGACGTGTCAATGAAACTAATTTCAATGCAGCTGAAACACTTCATCCTAAATCAAAACATGTTTTCAAAATTCAATTCAGTTTCAATTAAGAAAAGTTATTTTCATAATTCCAGTTCACTTTACCAACAGTGAAAACAGCAAACGTCAAAATGTTTGTCCTTAAATACAAAGCTGGTTGAATCTTTCTCATTATTGCCTTTTCCTCTTAGTTGGGTTTTTTCCACACATGCACACAGTCCTGCACAGTCTCCATGGCGACAACACAGCGTCTCACGTAGCAACAAAATGGAGGCCGACAGACGGCTGATTGGTTTTAAATTGGAAATGAGAATCGGGATTCTTTGTGAATCCAGCGTTAATATTGTCCCACCTTCACCCTGAAGTCTGTGAGCTCCACCCCCGTCCGGTCGGCGTACAGCATCACTCGCGGGTGGGCGGAGAATTCACACCATCGCCATGACGACTTGGCGTTGAAGTACAAGTTGCTCTCCTCCATCCGGACCTTCTGCATCCTGACGGAGGGGAAGAAGGAGACGCTGTGACTCCTGCAGGCGTTTGGACCCGACCTGCAGGTCGGCCTGTTCCTCACCCTCTGCCGACCGTCCACAGGGTCGCCGCTCCGCTCTCGCTCGCCACCAGAACTTCACCCAGAATGTGTGGACTGAAGAAACAGGAGATCAGCTTCCACATGCAGAATATTCTGTCTCCTCTACCGATTCTGATCATGTGTCCGTTGCTCGGTTCTGCGGCGCTGACCCTACCTGACGCTGACGCAGCTGGCAGCGGCTCTGGTGCCGACCACCTGCAGCAGGCGCGGCTCATTCTGCTCCCCCATCCCCCAGACGCCGCAGACGTGATCGGAGCGCACGGCGACGCAGCCTGCGGGGCGACAGGAAACGGTCAGCCGAACCGCCGGGAGCATCGGCAATCCTGCCGGGAAACGCCGTACTGTCGCCGAAGCGCGAGCCGCAGCTGATCTGTCGGACCGGCGCCGTCAGCTGGAAGCTGACCGGCTTCCGGCCGGCGGCGTCCACGCAGGCGGAGCCGTCACGCTCCAGCACCACCCTGTGGAAGTCTGAGGTACTGCGTTAAGAACAATGCTGCTGGTTCCAGTTTGTTTCCCTCCTGTTTGGATTCTGTGCAACTGGAATGATTCTTTTTATCTTCCTTTTGAACCCCTGTGATGCGTCACCATGGCAACAACGTCTCCTTCTTCCTAACCATCTCAAAAGCCCAAATAAGACCTGAACTTTGACCTAAAGGAGCGGAGCAGGATACTGAGGCGGTCCATCCCCGGGTCGCCGGGGTACAGCAGGCAGCCCTCGCTCTGTGAGAACGGCACGAAGGCCAGAGCGCCCCCGGTGGCCGCCTCCGAGAACTGCATGCGCTCCCTCTGCTCGGTCAGCTCCTCGTACAGCAGCGAGCCCAGCAGCTCCGGCGGGACGTCGTGGACCACGTCCCACAGCAGGCCGGCGTACCGGCCCAGACGCCTGGACCGGTACGTCATGGGACACCTGCAGACAAAACAAAGCAAATAAAAAACAATAAATATGCATCAACATCGATATCAGACGGTTATATTTGTAACATATTTATTATGAAATTTTAAACCATTTTTTTACAAAAATATCAGCAAACATTGGATAAAATGGCAATATTGATATCAACCTGCATGTTTAGATCGGTTCATTCCTAAACATTTGGTTTTCACAGCGTCATCTAACAAATCAAATCTTCTGCTCTTTAGCAGAACCAGGTTTTCTCTCTGCAGTTTGTTTTGAGTCGATCAGGTTGGTTTTCTGCTCACATGTTGAACTTCAGCTGGTTGGTGAAGCGTTTCATACTCCACATGTTGATCGAACCTTTACGATATTTCTGCAAAACAGCAGCAGATTAACCGCTTTAATCTGAGGCTTTAATCTGAGGCGTCGGCCGCAGGTTGGCCTGAGACTCACCTCCTTCTTCTTGGCTTTCTGGAAGTAGAAGTTTTCGCCCAGGATCTCACTCATGCAGCCGTAGGCGTCTGGGCCGTGATCCATGAAGAAGTTCTGCATCTGGACGAAGGAGCAGGAAGGCGTTTCTTTACTCTGAGCCTTTTTAAAATTTATTTCAGAGGAATTGGGTCGAAAACTTTCCACTTAAACCACTCAGATCTTTTTCAGGTTATTAAAAGCATCAATTCTGCTGTCACAGTCAAATAATTTGATTTTATGAATGAATCAAATTTTGCTTTTTGAAAAATTCCTTCAACTTCAGACTGAAGTCGGCCATCTTGTTTATCTTTGAACTCTGGTGGTCAGCTGTACGACAAAGTATTAGCACCGAGTTTACTATAACTGCTCAGTGTCAGTTGAGATAATCATCAGCTGAAATTGGCTGTTAATATCTGATCGGTTTATTAAAATGTTCCTCACGTGTTTTAAGAAGTCCAGCGGCTCAGGAGGCGTCACCAGATCCTGGAACGCTGCAGGAAAAACACGAAGCATCAGACGGAAAACCAGAAACAACAACTTATTACGGCTCTACGCCATATGACAGATCAATAAACATAAATGCTTCATGCAGAGACGACGGGAAATAAGACCAGCAGAGCGCTGACTCTGGATGTTTTCTGGATCAGAACCGGCTCACCTTTCCTGGGTGACAGCAGGGGAACCGGAACCGGCTCCGTCTGGCGCCAGATCTCCCCTCCGACCAGCCGCTTGGTCGTGAACGCCCAGCTGGAGAGAGAGCCGCTGCCGCCCTGGAACCAGAGCCGCATCAGCTCATCATCATCAAACTGAGGCCAAAGACTCTCATTAATCAGCACTAATTGATTATTGACTTGTCAGCTAATTTAGTAATAGATTAAAAATTAACTGGATTATACAAACAAATAATAAAATATTTATTTTCACATTTAAAGAAAGGAACTGGATTATTTGTTCGTTTTTAAAGCATTTATAAATTGTATAAAACAGATTAAGATGTTACATTAAAACCTATTGAATGTTTCATTTTATAATCGATTACTAAAATAAATGATTGTGTGTGATTTTGTAACCTGCAGGAACTATTGCTTTTATGAAAGCCAAAGTTTTAAATTCCCTGCATGGTCAGTGAACGCAGCATGGTGTCTAACTCGGCTTTGCTCCATATTGAACGTCATCAGCCGAACCTGGACAGGTGAGCTCAGAACCCACCTGCGGCAAGGCTCCGTGGTAGCAGCCCCATCCTCCGGCACCGTGTCTCTGGACCCGGTTCGGCGGCTCGCAGCTGAAAAACGAGGGGAAAAGCTGCTGCGGAAACTGATAATCCATTATCCTGAACGATCCCCGTCCGTGAGCCCGACGGTCGGAACAAGTCCAGACATGTGGAAGTGTCCCGGCAGCAGCTGGTTCCGGTTCGGCTTCGGTTTACCCGCCCAAACAGCCGGACCCGCGTGTACCAGCTGGACCCTGCAGTCCAGACCGTGGATCCGACGGGACGCAGGAGAAAAGACTCAGAAATTCAATCAAATAACCAGAAACTTCCACTGCGAGCCGCTCAACACGTGTTGCTGCTCCGGCAGGCTGAGCGGAAGTCAGGAGGAGAAACAACAGGAACCACTTCCGGTTTCCTGCAGGAATAACAAAACAACAAAAATCCCATTTATGAAAAACAAACACAAAATAAAACAAATAAATCAAAGTTATCAGATGCAATGGCATTAATTAATATTTGTCGAAAGCAAGAAGAGCTGCACCATACGGAAGAATATACAATAATATTAATAATAATAACTTAATTAATATATAATTAACCCACCTCATTTGTAAATTCCTCTGGAGTTTCCCTGCTGATGATCTTTTTGCTGGCAGCTCTTGTATTTCCCACACGGCTGTGATTGATTAGTTCATTTTAAACTCCCGATCTGCTCATTATTTTGGTAATGGAACCGAAACGCAAAGAATTGCGCAACACCTTGTTGAATCAATAATTACTGAGATTATTGGGTTTGTTTGGTCATTAACTTGAACATGTTTTGTAGGTTTGTTGTTGTTGTTCTTTAATAAAGTTAGGAGCCTGTTGACAGTGAGTCAGAGGACCTGCAGGCCTCAGGTTGTGACTTCATGATCGACTCAAAACCTTCTCTGCTCTAACAAAACACCAACAGTCCAGAAACACTGTGAAATGGGAAAAAGCTCTTTATTAACTGATTAAGTCATGTTTCACATTGTTCTTGAAAAACTAATCATTCAGGGCTGATTAGTGGACCCATTGATTTCTACAGTAAAGCCCTCCTCTCTTGCAGGTGCTGCCTGCATAGTTAAAGCTTTTAGAGGTTCTCAGGACCCGACCGAACCCGCCTTGTTTCAGCCCTGCTCGTATCCAATATGTTCCTCCAAAAGGTTCTGGTTCTGCAACTCACAGCTCCTTCACTGAAGCTGGTTGATCCCAATTCAGACATAATTTTGCACTTTAATTGTGACTCGGTATTTCAAAATCACGACTTAAGTTTCTTTCGGTATTATTTCTTTATAATTTGCTATTTCAGAATTTGGTTTTAGTGTGTCACAATTATGTCTTTTAATTCGAGAAGGTTTATTTTTTACACAGTACAAAGTTAGAGTAAATTTTTTAAGGGGAACTATTATGCAAAATTTATTTTTGTTCTTCCATTTGAGTCTCTACTAATTTTTTAGTGCCTGTTTTTTGCTTAAGTGTGTATCTATATCATTGGTTGATTGACGATTAGTTGCTCATATTTTGGTAAAATGACTTTCTGTATGATACAATGGGTAAGTTTTATTTTATTTTATTTTATTTTATTTTATTTTATTTTATTTTATTTTATTTTATTTTGGTGAGTGACCGGATGTAGCTGATCAGCTGACCTGTCCGGTCTGTTTGTCGGTAGGACCAGCTAGCAGAAGCGGCGCAGAATAACAGCGTCTGTTTGGTCTGAATTGGCTGCAGGAGGAACCGTTTTCGCGAAGGCCGTTGGCCTGTCGGACCTGCCCCAGTAGGACGTCAGCGTCTGGTGCGTCTCTGCCGTTTTATATCGGAATGTTTTGCTAGGCGCTAGCCGTTAGCCGCTAGCTGGTAGCGTCGCTGAAGCGGAAGTGAGAGAGCTAACTCTGTCCTCTAACGTCCGATGATTAGGAACAGTTAGCTGCTGCTGGGTTAATTATCTGTTACTTGTGATATGTATATTATTTATGTGTGTCTGTTGTTTAATTTCAGGCTGTAAAATGTTTGGTTTTAAGTTGAAGCGTTAGATTGTTGGCTATATTTGGCTGTAAATATTTGGCTGTAAACACAACCAGCTGATGCTGATTCTGTCCTGCTGTTCCTTCATGGCTGCAGAAATGAAATCCTCTCTAACTTCTTACTAAAGCAGTGAAGCACCACATATATATTGATCACTGTTTTCAGAGTTTTATATTTTGGACACACTTTAAGTGAGTCTGACGCTGCAGAGCTGCAAGATTCAACACAATTCACTTCAAAAATACTTTATTTATCCTAAAATGAAATGAAATGTTGTCTTAACTCATAAAATCATCACCAATCTGATCAACCTCTTTTGTTTTTGCTCCTCCTCTTTAAGTCTATCTGGTCGTTTGGTTAAAGGGATGTTGGAGTAGGGGAGTCTCCTCCTGTTCACCTCCTCTGGGATTTGGGGTCGTAGTTCAGGTTTTATTTGAGCTTCTCAGAAGCTAATCTGCTATGTCCAGGTAGTTGTTGCTATGGTTACATGTCAAGCAAAAAAAAAAAAAAGATTAAGAGCATCCAGAACCAGAGGTAGTAATTGTCCAACCAGCATCAGTTCAACCTAAATGTGGAGACAGAGCGGTTCTGTCTGTGTTCGGGTCGGTCTGGTTCTGTAGCAGCAGGTTTGTGATGAAATGGCTTTTCCTCATGTTTGCTTGTCAGCATCATGTCGGGGAACAACCTGGTGCTGCCCATCGTGCTGTGGGGCCGCACGGCGCCCACCCACTGCATCAGCAGCTTACTGGTGATGGACGACTTCAGCACCATCATCACCGGCTGCCATGACGGTCAGATCTGCCTGTGGGACATGACGCCCGAGCTGCAGGTGGGGAGCGGCGTCCTGCTTCCTGCTTCCTGTTGCTTTGACTTTATTCTGTTTTAATATCATTTATTTTAATTTTTTAGATCTTTTTTTTTTTTTTTTTGTTTTTTAAAATCTTTTTTTTTTTTTTTATTTTATTTAAATTAGTTATTGACTTTTTATTTATTATTTAAAAATGTAAAAGCAGAAGCATATTTTCTGTCCTTTCCTCTGATTGGTCGGTTTCTGCCTCCAGATCTGTCCCAGAGCGATGCTGTTCGGCCACACGGCCTCCATCACCTGCCTGTGTAAAGCCAGCGCCAGCAGCGACAAGCAGTACATCGTCAGCGCCTCAGAGAGCGGGTCCGTTCCACCGCATGCTCAGTGTTCTGTGATTGTCCTGAAGCCCCAGCTGGACCTCATGTTTCCCATGTTTCTGTGTTTCCAGGGAGATGTGTCTGTGGGACGTAAACGACGGGCGCTGTATCGAGTTCACCAAGCTGGCCTGCGCTCACACCGGGATTCAGGTGAGACACAGACTCACCTGGTGGGATCAGGCTGCAGACAGGAAGTTCACTCATGAGCTAAACATCAGCTTCTTCCTCAGATTTCAATACAACATTTATTAAGAAGAAATATGTATGGGTTTTTTTTTCCAGAAATAGATACAGTTCAGTCATTTCTGCAGGAGAATAGTTTTAATTTTCATGTTAGGTATTGTGGTTTTGTTTAACTTTTGTTCTCTTTCCTTGTTTTTGTCTCTTTTTCTGTCTTTCCTGTTTCTCTCCTCCCTCAGTTCTACCAGTTCACCATCGGTACGCAGAAGGAGGGCCGCCTGCTGTGTAACGGCCATTACCCAGAGATCCTTGTGGTTGACGCCACCAGCCTGGAGGTGCTTTACTCTCTGGTCTCTAAGATCTCTCCTGATTGGATCAGCTCCATGAGCATCATCCGCTCCCATCGGACCCAAGGTGTGTTTACCTGACGGTGACCACTTTATGCTAGCGGCTCAAACACGCCGTCCTGATAAAACCTGTTTGCTCCTCAGAGGACACGGTGGTGGCAGTATCAGTGACGGGGATTTTGAAGGTGTGGATGATAACAGCTGAGGTCAGCAAGATGCAGGTTTGTTGCTGCAGGCGATGACACACACACACACACGCACACACGCACACACACACGCACGCACACACACACACACGCACGCACACACACACACGCACGCACACACGCACACACACACACACACACACACACACACACACACACACACACACACACACACACACACACACTCTCTCTCTCTCTGATCTGGGCCTCTGGTCCATGTCCTGGTTCAGGATCTGGACCCGGTCTTTGAGGAAGAGTCCAAGCCCATCTACTGCCAGGGCTGCCAGAGCATCTCGTTCTGCAGCTTCACCCAGAGCAGCTTGCTGGTGGTTTGCTCCAAGTACTGGAGGGTACGACACTCCGTCCGTCCGTCCGTCCGTCCGTCTGTCTGTCTTTTTCTTTCTTCTCCATTTTCTCTCTTCATCTGTCTTTCCTTTTTTGTCTTTATTTTATTTCTATTTCTTTCTATCGCTCGTCTTTCTGTCTTCTTGTCTTTATTTCCATATATTTTTGTCTCTTTTGACTGTCTTTATTTCTTTTTCTCCTTTTCCTTTCCTTTTTTATCTCTTTTATTTTTTCTTGTCTGTCTTGTTGTTTCTATTTCTCCTGTTCTGTGATTGTCCTGAAGTCTCAGCTGGACCTCAGCTGGGGCTTCAGCTGAGGTCCAGCTGAAGCCCCAGCTGTCTGTTTTGGCAGATTAAAGGCAGACAAAAGAATTACAGAATTCTTTTGTCTGCCTTTTTGTCTTTGTCTCTTTTCCTCTTTCTGTCTCTTTGACTCGTCCTGTCAGTTTAGTAACGTTTCTTTCTGTCTCCCAGGTGTTCGATGCAGGAGACTACTCTCTGCTCTGCTCCGTTCCCAGCGACAGCGACCAGTCCTGGACCGGCGGTGAGTTCATCTCGGCGGATAAAGTCATCATCTGGACCGAAGACGGCTGCAGCTACATCTACAAGCTGCCGGCCAGGTAAAGCCCAACGCCTCCGGCTGGAGAAACGTCTCTGACCCGTTTGGGTTAACGCTCTGTCTGGTTCTCAGCTGCCAGTCCGCCAGCGAACATTTCCGCAGCGACGTTGGGAGAACCAAGGAAGGATCGATCCCCCCGCTGATCTACAGCATCGCTGAGCGCTCAGACAAACAGGTCAGAGTTCATCCTTTCAGAGCCCGTCTCTCCGGTTCTGATCTCTTCCAGTCCCACAGGTTTTCTGTGGACTGAGGCGGCCATTTTGTTTCTGTAAGTCACCTGGTCATGACCTGGGATCACAGTTTGATACATGTTCAGTTTGTTTCATATAAAATGTATGTTTCTGTTTGTCAGCAGTAAACAAAGAATATTTTTCATCTTCTGAAATTCATTTTATTATATTCCAAACCTTAAAAAGTGGAAACTATGGCGCAGCCTTATTGGCCGTGCAGCTAACTGCTGGTTCATAGCAGGCAGCTGAACGGTTTTAAGTCAGTCTGATTTTGAATTGAAGGAATAATAATGACCTGTTTGCTTGGTGGGTTTGGACCCTTGGCATCAACATCCCGGCTAACGCGGCGCTTTCTGCCAAGCCCCGTCGCTGCGCTGATGTTGTTTTTGTCGTATTTCTGTTCTGGGCTCGTTTCAGACACACGGATCAAAGCAGCTGATGTTCATGTTGGACCCCAATCTGGTGAATGAAGCAGCAGGGGAGCAGAAATGTTCGCTGCTTTAATCTGTGTGCATGAAGTTGAACGTTTTAGGGTTTATGTTTGACTTCCTGTTTGATCTGAATGTTATAATTTACTTTTGTTTACGTTTTGTCTGTTGTTTCGTTGTGTTTTTCTGTTTCTTTTATTTCCTGTTCTCTGATTGCTGCCACTCCTCCCATATAAACCGACCTCACCTCCTCCCAGAGGGACGGAGGTGAGCAGGAGGAGCAGGAGGAGCAGGAGGTGGAGGTCATATGCCTCCGTCCCAGTGGCTTCGCCCCAGAGCTCTACACCCCACTGCAGCTTTACCAACTCCGGCCTCTAGAGGCGCCTGTAAGCCCACATCACGCTTAGCATCAGCAGCAGGCAACAAGAAGAAGAGATGAATGACTGAGCTGCAGAAATCAGCGAAGAGGAAATCAGCTAAAGAAATTAAGGAACTAGGACAAGCAGTTGAACTAAAATCATTAGAACTAGAAGAACTGGAACCAGAAACTCTTGCAGATGAACGTGAACTAGATGAAGTGTGTTAAAACCTTTAAAACGTTGAGGACTTCCAGTTAAAATCGTCTAAAATGGCGTCTCTCCCTGTAAACCTGACCTGCGGCGATTGTCTGAATCGCTGTTGCTGCTGCAGCTGTTTTTATTTTCAGTCAGTTTCTTCTCAGCTGCCTGCTGCTGATCGGCCTCCATGTTTCTTCCCTCCTGTCCTGGTGAGCAGAACTTTTCCCCTCTGCTGTCTGGAGTTGCTGTGCCTTTAAAAGTTTTTCACACCCTGTGAACTCGTCCATGTTTCTTCAGGTCAAACTGACATTTCTGCTCATCAAACATCTCAACCTGTTAAACTGGACAGAAAACATTTCTGAGCATCAAGGTTTGGACTTTGACTAGGCCATCTCCTGTTATCTCTAGCTGCAGGTATAGGTTGGTTTCATCCCCACGGCATGATTCTGCCACCACCATGCTTCAGTGTGAGGACAGTGTGTCTGGCAGGACATGCTTCCTTTTAGCTCAGATTTTGCAGAATTAAAACGTCTTAATTTCAATTTTAAATCTCACTCTGACGATGAAGGTCACGGTTTTTACATTTATTTTCAGTAAATGTTGATCATTCATCATTATTTTTCCACTTTGTGTCATAAAATCCTGATAGTGTTGAAGTTAGTGGGGAAGCTGCCGGGGTGTGAATACTTTAGAGTGGCGGTGGTTTGTCGCCTGGTGGCTCTCGGCGTCCTGATTGTCTCTCCTCCGTTGCCGTGGCGACGGCAGCATCTCTCCTGTTTCGTCCGTTCAGTGGTTGTGGGACGGATCAGAACCGGGTTTCAGGTCAGCGGTCCAGTTCAAGCTGCCGATGGATCCATAAGCAATGATTTAGGTTTTTCTGGCGTTTCTGGGATTTGGACTCCGACCTGTCCAGGTGTGACATTGGTTGTTGATGTTTCTGTTTCCCACCTTCCTGCTCACATAAGGAAGAACGAGGCGCCGCAGCGGCCGCGCTCTGCTTCCTGTCTGCTTCCTGTCTGAGTCACGCCGCTGATCCGTTCCCCCCTCAGCTCCTCATCTGCCCCCCGGTGACCCGGTTCTTCTTCGGCCGCCGGGAGCCGTTCCACAAGCTGCTGATCCAGGGAGACTCGGCCGGCCGCCTGTCGCTGTGGAGCGTCCCGGACGCCACGCCGCCGCAGCCGACCGCAACGCCGGCAGGTGACCAGCAGCCTGACGCTGCGCTGCAGCTGACAGTTATTTTACCGATCGATTGATATTTTATTAATATTAATATTTTTAAAATGCCACATAGGAATACATAAAATTTTCAAATAAATAATTTTGTTCCCTTTTGAATAAGAAAATAAACATTTTATTGGTTAAATAACATAAATCTGAACAGGGTGAAGATAAAACTTTATAAATTAATTTCAACAGGTGGAAATGATCCTTTTAGAAGGTTAATTAAATAAAAACAATAAACAAAATACCACATGAATTAAGATGAAAGTAAATTGGTATAATTTACTTTATTTTCCTATAAACCGCTTCCAATGAGCTTTTATATAAAAGCTGCTGCACATGAGTGACATCTGGTGGACAGATGATGTCACTACTACTGAACATAGTGGAGCATAGCAGCAGGTTTTCTCATAAACTGTGTATTAGTTGGGTTAAATGTTTAATGGTGATGGGTCTGTTGCAGAGCTGCAGATGTCGTCCACCATCAGCCTGCAGGAGGCGTTCGATAAGCTGACGCCCGTCTCTTCTGGGATCATCGACCAGCTGAGCGTCCTGCCCAGCAAGCAACAACCCATCAAGGTTCACAGGAATGAACAGCAACAGCATGAAAACCTGCTTCTTTTTGTTTGGTTGGGTCATTTTTTGCCGTTTCGTTGCCCAGGTTACGGCCAGCGTCTACATCCCATCTCAGGGCCGGCTGGTGTGCGGCCGGGAGGACGGCAGCATCGTCCTGGTCCCCGCCACGCAGACGGCCATCGTGCAGCTGCTGCAGGGGGAGCACATGCTGCGGAGGGGTGAGGATGATGACGGTTTAATGTCGTGAAACACATGGACATGTTTCTGTACCTTCAGTTTTAATGTGGTCTGATTAAAATGGCCCCCACACCACATTTGAACACCCCTTGATTTAAAGCGTTCCACACCAAACCAATGCAAAAACATTGAATTTAATGAAAGTTTCATGTTGGTGATTTGTGTTTGCTTCATCTCCCTCCGTTGCCTCTGCTGGTTGCTGGTTTCCGTCCTGCAGGCTGGCCGCCCCACCGGACGCTGCGGGGTCACCGGAACAAGGTGACCTGCGTCCTCTACCCGTACCAGGTGTCGCCGCGCTACGACCAGCGCTCCCTGGTGTCCGGAGGAGTGGACTTCTCCGTCATCGTCTGGGACATTTTCACCGGAGAGATGAAGCACATCTTCTGCGTCCATGGAGGGGAAATCAGCCAGCTGATCGTCCCGCCGGAAAACTGCAGCGTAAGACGGAGACGTCTTCATGTCATCCGTCCTCCTGTCTGTCTCGATGCTTTTTCTGTTACAACCAACCAGGACTAGTTTAGCTATCGATTATTCTGACGATTAATCGATTAATCGTGTAAAAATCTGACACATTCTCCAGGTTCTCTGCCTATAAATCAGTTATTCTGACAGGGATCTTTGCTCGCCTCTGTTCAGTGGTGGTTTGAGCTCAGCTGGGTGCGTTTCCTCCCTGCAGACCCGCGTGCAGCACTGCGTTTGCTCCGTGGCCAGCGACCACTCCGTCGGCCTGCTCAGCCTGCGGGAGAGGAAGTGCATCATGCTGGCGTCCCGGCACCTCTTCCCCATCCAGGTCATCAAGTGGCGTCCGGCCGACGACTACCTGGTGGTGGGATGCTCCGACGGCTCCGTCTACGTCTGGCAGATGGATACAGGTGAAACCCGACCCGGAGAAACTGGGCTGTCAGTTAAAAACAACTCCAAGAATAAAACGTCTCAGAATCATCAGGTTGAGATTCGATGGTTAATTAGAAAACTGAGTTTCAATAAGCAGAGAATGAAGTTGTAACTATTTGAGAATAAAGTCATAAAGTTATGGGAATAAAGTCGTAATATGAGAATAAATTATTTGTAACATTAAACATAGAGTTCGTAAGGTTATGAAAAGGTCATATAGTCATAATGAGAGAATTTCACTTATTTTAAATATTTTTGCCAGTATTTTGCATCAGTTTTCGCTTCAATATTAAAGTGTTTTTTGTTGGGTCAGAAAGCCAAATGTTGCTGGTTTTTGTTTTGGTGAAAATGTTCATGGGGTGAATAATTTCTGTAACTATTGGAGCACAGCTTCCTCCAGCTCTGGTTCTGGGGCCTGCGGAGCCGTTCACTGCTGTGTTTAGATGTTTTTCTCATGTATTATGAGTCCTGGTCACCGGCTCAGCTGAGGTGGAGGCAGTCTGGGGATCTGGGTCGGGTCGGACTGAGAAACATCAGCCTGATGAGCTGCTGCTCTGCTGGGCGGCTGCAGGGTAGCTAAGTGTGAAATTAAAGGAGGTGTGGAAGTGCTGAGGCGTTGGACAGGTAATGGGGCCGCGGCTGATGGCTCCTTCATCACATAAACACTCGTTCAATACCTGAATCACTGACTGGCTGCAGAGAGCGAACGCTGTGTGATGATGTCTCCATAAACATCTCTGCATGCAGCCAGAGCTGGAGAATACTGAAATACTGAATTACACCAACGGAGCTGAACGGATCTGCTGGTCTCACTGTTTGACCTGCACAATATTATTACTACTGTCGATAGTAACAGAATATATAATGGACTGATGAAGAAATAGTTCAGGGAACTTAATATGTTGCACTAGATAATTATGTGTTTAACCTAAAATTATCTGTGTCTCAATTTCACGACTTCACTCTCATTTTTATCATCCAGTTTTTGGTAGAAAGATGAATCTGTCCGTCTGGTTTCAGGCAGCCAGGTCTTCCTGTTATCAGCAGCTCTCCCTGAACTTCCTGTTTGTGCTTCCAGGAGCTCTGGATCGCTGCGTGATGGGAATCACGGCGGTGGAGATCCTGAACGCCTGCGACGAGCTCGCCCCTGCCACCGTTGACGCCCTGAGCCACTCCGCGGTGAACCTGAAGCAGGCCATGACGCGCCGCAGCCTGGCGGCGCTCAAGAACATGGCGCAGCACAAACTGCAGACGCTGGCAACCAACCTGCTGGCTGCTGACAACGCCGACAAGGTAACGCCTGGTGATGTCACCAACCAGCCCGGGGGGCCCGTGGGGCCTGGGACCCTCGGGGAGACTCACAGAGACCAGTAGCAACAACCAGGTTTACCAGAGATAACTGGCATCAGGTCTATTTGTTAACTAGTTTGTCCACGTACTGGTCCGTCCATCCGTCCTCCATGCCAGAGATTATGTTGCCATGGTAACAGGCCCCAGAGGACTCTCTGGCGTTGAGTATCTCTGGTCTGTCCTGATGCATCACCAGCAATCAGATTCATTCTGGTTTGGTGGTTCTGGTCTCTGTAAAACATCCACAGTCAACCTGGCCTCTCAGAACCAGAACCAGATCTCCTGGTTCCGGTTCTGTTGGTCTTCTTTCTCTCTCGCCTGTTCGGTGTTTCCAGCTGTTGTCAGATCTGAAGTTTCTCCGTCAAACTCGGCGGGTCTGACCCGTCCTGACAGAGGCGACTCCGCCCACACGGGGGATCCCAGAGCGGAAAACAACGCCATGAATTATTTAGTGTTGTGAAGAGCGTTTAGTTGAGCTGCTGTTTGACTTTTACTGGTTCCCTCAGGAAGTGGATCAGATCCAGACGTTTCTTCGCCTAACCTTCATGTTGTTGTTCCGCCGTAATCACACCTGAAACCTGCAATCCTCCCTCCATTTGACGCTTATCGCCCTTTTTCTGCCTCCTTCCTCGTATCTACTCAGAACCAGCCATTAACCCCAGTGTGTGTGTGTGTGTGTGTGTGTGTGTGTGTGTGTTTTATCCCCCGCTGCGGGTAATGAAGGATAATGACCGTAAAATATCAGGCGGTGAAGCCAAAGCGATTCCAGCCGGCTGGTGTTTGATTTCTGCTCTCCTCTCGTTTTGAGGCTCTGGCTGTGACTTTCACTTTGTCCTCAGCGGGTCGACGGCGCCGGGCAGGAACACGAACACACACTTTATTTTTACTCCATATTTGGCACAAATCACTGAAACAGATTAATAAAAATCACAAATGATCTCCTGCTTACAGCTGATCAGTAACTTTTAGCTACTCTCATCTGTCCAGCTGTCCTCAGTAAATCCTTTTCTTCCCAACATTTGTCCGTCTCTTCTGGTGTTCCCCAGGGCTCAGAACTCGGCTCCCTCATATTTATCACTCTAGCATCTTTCCATTACTTAATTAGTGAATCTGTTTACATCATACAAACATTTAAATCTTCAGATCAGTGTTGCCTTTACATTCAGTTGTGTTCTGTTTATGGATTTTGTGAATTATCAGAAACTCACAAAGCATAAAGGTCTGGCAATCTCACTGTACATGAACTTCTAACTTTAAATCAAGGAAAAATCCAATATAAATAATTAAGGCAATCATAATATCCTAAAGTGGAACAATTTAGTCTGATTTAAAGTCAGTAAATTATTCATTCAACCACCTTGAAATCAATAGAAATTCTTGTGAATTTTAAATTTTGCTTTAAAAAAAAGAACAAAAATGGATCAAAAACCAGAATAATATCTGAATTCAAGACCCAAGAACCCTAAACTCTAACGTGTTAGTGGTTCTGGTGCAAACATTGGATCGATCGAATCAGATTTTCCACCGTTGGAACGGTTCCTGAACGCATCGCGGCTGCAGCCTGTCAGTCAGCTGATCACTGGGACTTTTTATTTTCTCATTTAAGTTTAAACAGGAGAGAAAACCGGGCAGGTCAGCAGTTTACAGCAGGACCTTCCTTTGTGAGGTCTGTTCTGTGTGTGTGTGTGTGTGTGTGTGTTCTGTGTGTGTGTGTGTGTGTGTGTGTGTGTGTGTGTGTGTGTGTGTGTGTGTGTGTGTGTTTGCCTGAAGGGCCCTGCAGGACGATGACCTTTAGATCAACTTCCCGGGAGCTAGAATAAGTCAGCCTGTCCTGAGAGCAGCAGCCCAGCTGCTTCCACCTTTTCCATTTGATTTAAACTCACCTCAGACGTGTTGCTGCAAATAAAAATCAGTTTCAAAGTGAACTGAATGTTAATGTTTACAGATTAAATCCTCCTAATTCGCCTCTCTGTCATTCTCAGTTTGGAAATTAACTTCTTGTCCTTCTACTTTCCAAAAATGTGTGAAACTTTGTTTATTTCAGACGTAGGAATGTTATGAATGTTTTTGTGATCTGCAGAACATGCTGGTTGTAATGTGGCCTTCTGCCTGTAGGTGGCACTGTTTCTCCACCAGAGTACTGCCAGAAAATGAGGCTGAGGCACAAACATGTTTGTAAAGGAAGGAAAATGTTGGTAATGTGAGTGAATCTGAGAGCTTCCACAGCAAACACTTTAATCTGGAAACAACCTGCAGCTGAAATTCAGGGTGGCAGCATGTTTACCAGCTTACAGTTCTGTTCAAATAACTAAAATATAACTGAACTAAAACCAGCATCCATTCTGCGTTGTTGCTCTGGGAGAATCCTTGCTGTCTCGTTATCGCTGTGCATTGAATCTGTTGCTAAGAAGCTAAAAACTGGTGCAAATATGAAAGAGGAACGGAAGCGCTGAGGCAAACTGAAGGCTCACACCAGCAGCAAAGCTTCATAATAGCCCACATTTTAATTTAAGCAAACATTAGCATTTTTGCTCATTTCAGTCTATAAGCTGCTGTTTGTGAATGGATGCAGTGGGTCACTGCAGGCCAACATGCTGACTAGCATCTGGATTAACCAGCTGAGCCTCTGCAGGATATTCTGGCTAATAATGAACAGCATATTTGTTGAATGGAGCCGATTTCTGATGGCAAATATGCTAATGTCAGAGTTTACTACAGTTGGAAAATGATCGAATGAGTTTAAAAATTGACTGAAACGCTCCGGTTTGCTAAGTTTGAAGCTTTCTTCCTTCCTCCTTCAGGGTAATTTGCCCAAATACTCCCACAATGCCCTGGTGGTCCAGGCGATGAAGACCAACCTGACGGACCCCGACATGCACGTTCTGTTCTTCGACGTGGAGGCGCTGATCATCCAGCTGCTGACGGAGGAGGCGCAGCGGCCGAACCCGACGCTGGTCTCCCCCGAGACGCTGCAGAAGAGCCAGGCGGGCGCCGACAAGGGCGGCTCCTTCCTGGCCAACAAAATCTTCAAACAGGTGCGTAGACGACCCGCGGGGTCCGAGGTTCCCTCCGCCCGCCTGCTGACGAACCTCTGCTGTCTCCAGGTGAAGGAGACGATGAAGGAGACGATCAAAGAGCACCTGCTGGACGAAGACGAGGAGGAGGAAGAGGAGATGAGGAGGCGCGAGGAGAAGTCCAAGTCTCTGAGTCTGCTGGAATACAACCTGACCATGGACACGGCCAAGCTGTTCATGTCCTGCCTGCACGCCTGGGGCCTCAACGAGCAGCTGGACGGCATCTGCCTGGAGCGACTGGGCATGCTCAGACCGCACTGCCCCATCTCCTTCGGCCTGATCTCCAGGGGAGGACACATGTCCCTCATGCTGCCCACCTTCAAGGTAGGACCGCACCTGGACCGGCCGTCCAACCGTCTGTCTGTCCAACTGTCTGTCTGTCCAACCGACCGTCTACCTGTCCAACCGTCTGTCTGTCTGTCCAAACTGTCTGTCTGTCCAACCAAGCATTTAACCATCCATCCATTAATCCTTCAGTATTTTTTATAGATAGTTATGGTTTTGGATTCCTTTCTGACATTCTTTGTTTGTTGTAAACAGAGGTTTCTCTGTATTTCCCAGGAGTCTTTGCTGCGCCAGCTGTCGCTGGCCACCGGCCTGAAGCTGACTCTGTCCGACATCGTGGGGAAGGGGACGTACGGCGTGTCCAGGGCCGTCACCACGCAGCACCTGCTGTCGGCCATTTCTCTGGCCAACACGCTGATGGGCATGACCAACGCCACCTTCGTAGGCGAGCACATGAAGAAAGCCCCGGCCAGGTAATCAGCCTTCCACCAAACTTTACCCAGAAAACACCGACATGTTCAACAAACAAACAAACAAACAAACTCCTGATCCAGGAGTCCAAACGAGCTGGACGGAAAGAACAGCCTCACATTTTTACACAAACAGTAAACCCTCAGACCTGCAGGTGTGTGTGTCTGTGTGTCTGCGTGTGTGTGTGTCTGTGTGTGTGTGAGCTGATTGTTCTGAGCTGTGAAAGATTTAAGAGCAACGTTGCAATCTCGCTGCTCCAACAGCAAGACAACATTTCATCAACCAGCCGAATCCTGAAACTCAGAGAGCAGAGAATAGATCAGCCAGTCTGGGATCTACTGGGAGCTATTGTCCAGACTGGGATCTATTGTCCAGACTGGGATCTATTGTCCAGACTGGGAGCTATTGTCCAGACTGGGAGCTATCGCCCAGTTTAGGATGTAACTTCCCAGTCTTCTTTGTTTTTCTTCATCAACTTCATTCTTCAACTCCTTAAACTTTGTTCTTCGTCTGTCGCTGGTTCCCTGAATCGTGGCCGTTTGCGTGTTTGTCCTTCAGGCTGTTAGCAAAGTGTCGATGTGTTGGAGTCTGATCAGAAGCAGCTCCTGTAGACGTTCTTCACTGAAATTAAAGCTCAACATTTCAACTTGTGCGCCCTGTTAATTGGGCAAACTTTGACTTTGTTGTCATTACGGACTGCCGGTGAAACGTTTTAGGCTCCCGGAAGCAGCAGCCGTCTTGCGGCTCAGAGCTGCTGTTGATCATTATCTGGAGGAGAAGGAGGCGGCGAGTTGTAGCCAAGCAAAGCTTCAGGTGATGATGAAATACTAAAACCCTGTCGAACACACAGAGAGGAGCCTCATCAATCTGAAATGGGGAACATGAAAAAGCCAAAAAGCCAAACACGGTCAAATATTCACTAGTGCCGGTTTGGACTGTTGGAAGTGAAGATTCCTCTTTGACTTTTATAAGGCGGGAGCCGCTGCAGAGGGTAGAGACTTCACAGGAAGGTGGAAACTTTCAGCTTATTTCCACGGATCTGTGTGCAGAAAACTAAACGCATCCGAAGTCTGGATCCTGCCGGACCTGAAGGAAGTATTCATAGAGCTTAAACTTTTCTCATTTCAACAAAATCTGCTTCTCATTGGGATTTTATGTGACTCCAAGTTGTACATTTTGGCTTTAGTCCAGTTAAATAAAAGCCTCTGATGTTACGTTTCCCTTTAACAAAACACAATGTGAGGAAAAATATCCACTAAAATAAAAGTTATTTTTAAATTCCCAACAGTTTTCTGTAAGGTTCTTATATGAATAAAAACATTAAATATTAGTGAAAAAGAAGAAATGTAAATTTTAATCTTTAGGTGTTGGAAAATTTTGGCAAGTTTTCCAACTGATGAGAAATAAAAAAAAGTTCAAATAAACGTCACTGGTACTTTTATTCTATGGAATCTGTTCAAACTTGCATTTGTTATTTTCCCAGCTGTATTTAAAAACTGATCCGATGTGGAAGGTCCAAAGAGCCACCTGCGGCCCGGGAGCCACAGGTTGGACACCAATGGTTTAGATCAACGCAAATTCATCATGGGTTAGAACGGCCTAGTCAAAGCTGAGGACCTGTCAATTATAACCGGACTTCTGGTCTGTGAGTAGGCGTTACGGCATGACCTTTAACCTTTGGGGATCCGTCTCAGACCGTTGTTTCTGTCCCGTCTCTGAAGTTTGTGCATTTCTTCTTCCTCTCGCTGGGAGTGATCTGTCGCCTAGCAACCGGCATCGACTGTGCCATCGATCGTTGTATTGGAAGTGTTTGTGTGTCTCTCTGTGAAAGTTCGGCGCCTCCAGTCTGTTCAGGGAGGACTGCACCCAAAATTCAATAGGCTGGAGCCCAACACACACACACACACACACACACACACACACACACACACACACACACACACACACACACACAGACCTGAAGCGCACGGCGCTAGCTTGAGGAGAGCAGAATGAGTCAGAGTGAGACCTCCCTCTTGCTGTTTGCTGTGGATGGGCTTGTTTTCCTGTCTCTGCCCCCCCGCCTCGTTAATATTTGATGGCTCCTCTTTGTTGCCCCCCCAGGCCCCCCAGACCAGGAGGAACCCCGGAGTCTCCTCGGAGGACGCCCGCCGCCCCCCAGCCCTCCAACCCGGCGCTACAGGCCCAGATCAAACAAGGTAACTACAAAAGGAGGGGGCGCTCGCTGCGGTCGCCCCTGAGGCCCTGCCAGGCGAGGGGGCGGGTGGGGTTTATAATGCAGCCCACCGGCGGTTAACCCCGCAGAGACGTGTCAGATTCAAGGTTCGAGGGCCAAATCCGGCCCACCTGGGCGTCCTTAACGGCCCTCTGGACCAGAGGTGCTCAAACCTTTCGCCACTTTGGATGGAAATCATCCAATAAAGTTCTAGCGGGTCAATTGCTCTAACGGTTTCATGACCCATCACTACAAAACAAGTTGTTCTTGTATTTTGGAGTAGAAATCTGGAACTGAGATGTTTTCATAGCGTTTAAACGTTTTTTTCATTTGGTTCCATATCAACTGAAAACTGCAGTTCAGTCCAGATAAATAAGACCCAGAGCAGCTGAACTTACATTACAGTTTTTAGGATAAAATATCTACTAAAGTAAATGTTACATTTAAAGAACAACCAACTGTTTTTGTCTTTTGAAGGTTTTCCAACCAAGAAAAACATTAAACTGAGAAAAAAGACAAATGCATTTTCTCCTGGAGGCTGTAAGCAAATTTTGGCCAATTTTCCAACTAAATCAAACCAACCAATTTAAGTATTTTAAATCTGGTCACCTGGTCCGACTGGATCAGAACCAAAGTAAAGTGAGACGTGGTGGAATAATGATGAGTCTGTAGGAACCAAGCTGTCTGTTCATGGTGGTGAAATGAACGTATGAAGGGATGAAAGTGAACCAGGTTGGATACTAACTGCTCACATCTAACCCACACAGCCTTGCTCTGAAATCATTCTTCGCTCCCCCTGACCTGGGCTTTGTTTAGGCCGTTTATTCAGACAAATGAAACGTTTTTAATTCATTTCGGCCAATTAAACGAAACGTTGTGGCTGCAGATGAAGCAGGAAGGTGAAGCTGCTGCGCCTCTCTGTAGGGGAGGTTTTAACCAGCTGCCACCATCTGCCCACTACACACACACACACACACACACACACACACACACACACACACACAGTGGCACCCCCTGGACGCTGTGGAGGCGGGGCTTCCCTGCTATTGTCCCGCCTTAATTGAGGCCAAGCATGACAAGCGTGCGGACTTATTCATACCACACGCTTATTGAGGCCCGGCTCGGCCCGGCCCGGCCCGACCCGCTGCCCCTGCTGCCCCCGCGCTGCGGCTCCTTTCACATGGAAATGGAGCCAGGAGGCCCCTCTGATGTACTGCAGCAGGAACACACACAGTCCCAGTCCCGTCCCGCGTTTCCTCAATGGGAACAATGGGGAGATTTTCTGCACTTTAGCTCCTGGTTTCCTGCACAGATCAGAACCAAAACATTTAACCAGAGTCCAATTATCTGAGCTAAAACACGATGCTACAATGTTGATGAGTTTGAACAAAGAAAAGTGATCTTTTTCTCCCCACTTTGACTTTTATTAATATCTTTAGACCAACATGTAAACAATTATCAGACATTTTACAGAGTATTAATACCTATCAAATCTTCTCCCATATAAACAGAAAAACACACATTTACCAGAATAAATAATACATTTATTTAGCTTTTTTCTGAATGAATAGTGCCATGAAAACGTATTTGCCCACTTTAAAACAGAACTAAATAAATCTTCAATTTGTTAATTTATGGTTACATTACATTTTCTATTCATTAAAATTTCAGCAATTTGACCCAGGAGTAATTAGATTGTTTGGAAACTTTTTGTTTTAGCTCAAGTTTTATTAATAAACTCAGAAACTAAATATGTATTTCAGATGACTGTTTCCTGTTGCAAGCAGGGGGCAGCAGCCATCTTGTTTTGGTTGCAATTTAGTTTGTTTAAAAGCTAATAATTGGTCTTTAGTGAGTGAAGTGTTTAGTTTTACCTTCACGCTGTAAATATTGATTATGATTAGCAGATTTTTAATAAAAGCTAGCCAAGAGCTAAGAAACCCAGCTGGACTAGTGGAAAATCAGCAAATATTGGGTTACATTACTAACTGAAGCTAATAGCTAACTGAAGCTAATAGCTAACTGAAGCTAATAGCTAACTGAAGCTAATAGCTTCCTGTACTTCCTGTCTGTCTGAATGTCGATTTTAATTCACTTCCTGTTTTGTTTTCCTGACTTCCTTCCTCCTCTGGCAGCTTTTCTTTCATATTTCTAACCTTTTTCTTTTCTTCTCGACTATTTTCTCTCCCTGTCTTCCTTTCCAAGCTGCCAGCACTGCTGCTGCCGCTGCTGGGGCACTAGGGGCCCCTGGGGGCCACCCTCAGGGGGCCCCTGGCTCTCATAACATCCCCTCAGTCAACGAAGGTACAGACTGATGTGACGGGTGCCGCTTAGGGAAAGTTTGCAGCCGTATCCATGCTTTCTGCAGAGAGCCTCCATTCCCTCTGCCGCTCCTCCGTTGGGTTTCCTCTCTGTGCTTCATACGTCTTCGCCTCCTCGCTCTTCTTCTCTGTTCCTTTCCAATCTGCCTACCTTGTTTCTCCTTTCTTGCATCAGTCTTGTTTCCCCCACAGTGTCTGCTCTTCACCTCAGGTCTATAGCTCCAGTCTTTGTCCTTGTTTTGGGTTGAAAATGTCTTCATGTCTCTGTTGGTCTCAGTTCGCTCTCAGATCAGTCACGCTGCAGTTTTAAAACTCGGATGCTTCAAAACACTTCGGGGAATTTCATGTGACTTTCTGAACCAGGCCTGTTTGGATCTCTGAAGTATAAAATATTGTGCAAAAGTCTTGAGTCTTTCATCTTTTGTTAAAAGATATTAATTTATTTTAATGTTTAACCAGTCAGTATTAAAATCTAAAGGATGAATACTTTTCCATTTATATCATCATGCTAAAATTAATATCGTCATTGAATGGATTAATGTCAAGCAAACCCATAATTTACTGACTGTTTCCATTACAAATGAACATAGAACTTTGTTTATATTCCACTAATGTAAAGAAAATTACATTTTTTGTTTTAGCTCAAGAAAATTACATTTTCTTTACATTTTCTCTACTTTTACTATTGCTTTGTTTCCATTAAAAAAGAAATAAATTAAACTCACATAAATAAGTTTGTTCAAACAACAAGACATTAAAAAATCATAGTCATACCTCGTGTTAACATCCGGTTGTTGATCAAATACTCTTAAAAGTTTTTTTTTTTTTTTTTTTTTTTTTCAAAAACCCTACTCAAGTAAGTGTAATTAGTAAATGTAGTTAGTTACCACCCAGCTATACTCATGACCCAAGACTTTTGCACAGTTGATGAACTACACTGGAAATGTAACAGAATCGTAGGAAGAGTTGATTTATTACTATCTAATCACATCAGTATGAAAATACTTTGAATCTGCGTTTTATGAACCTGTAACTTGTGTTTTTCTAAATTTGGAAATGAGCAGAATGTCATCGGCCAACAGTTTGACTTTCCAGATAGAAATGCATGTAGGGCAGCGCTGGCGGGTTTGAGAGCGCACTGACTGCTGCTGTCCTGACATTCTGCTCTGTTTGTCTTCTTGTTTGCAGTGTTGTGGAGTCCCTCCTTGTTTTTTCTTTCAGTCCTGATGTTTCAGTCTCTTTGTGCTGTTTGTATGCTTGCTATTTCAGTCATGTCTTTAGCTAGAAGAGGGGAATGGGTCGCCATTAAAACTGCAATACAATCTGAGCCTAAAATAAGAAATAAAGTTCAGCAGGGCTCAGCAGCGCCGTCATTTTCACCAGCAGTTCATCTGAGACTGTATTTTGTTTGAAACTGGTGAAAGGCTGAATGATAACTGATGTTTTTATTTAATTTTTTCAGGTTTGACTCTAAATGAACTTTGGTGCAAACACTTTAACCTGATGTCAAACTCATCCTTTTCTTCCCAGTGTTCCTACAGGATGTTGGTTTTATCATTGAGCCCTTTTATTTACACTAGGAATGTGCTTGCATATTTCTTAAACGCTTGTTGTTTGCATCTGGGGCCTTGAAGTGCCTTTTCCAAGCTTGTTGAACTTTAATTTCCAGCTAGCAGAGTTTGTCAGAATATTTATTGGTCATGGGAACAGCAAGCATGCACACAGACTCATTCTTTGCTTGTACCTAAAACTATTTTCTGAAGCTTTTAACATCGACTACAGTATTAGAACGACCAGAAAATGGCCGCTGCCCTGCAGAAACATAAACTTTATCATCTTATTGGGGAAATTAGAGAAATTGATGGACTTATGTTGAAACTATTCAATTAAATGAAATTAACATCATTGTGGCTATATTTTTGTTTGGAATTATTTTTGTCTAATATAAAAAAGTAAGATACATTAGAAAATATCTCATATTGGTGATAATACATTTAGACAAAATTAGTTTGTATTTTCCTGAGTTTTAGTCTCTTTTTCTGCTTGAAATAGAAGAAAACATGTAAAGTTTCTGCAGGACAGTGAAAGTATAGATTGGGTTAAGTATAGATTGACTGATTCATTTTTTCTGATTTTAAATCCCAACATATTAAAATAAAATGACATTATAATTGTTGCTTTTTGCAACTTAAAGCTGGATTTACTCATCGTTATTTTTTAAGCAAAATTTCTTTAAAGTTTGATTTGGAAAAATGAAAATATGCTTGAAACTTTCACCGTATTTTATATTTTATCTTTGGATTAAATTGAGAATAAATCAGTCAATCTCTCACTGTTAAGAGCCAAAAGTGCCACGATTCAATAAATAAAAATAATTTATACATAACACTAATAAAATGCTGTTAATAACAGAATGCATATAAATTTACCTTTATGTTTCAATAATTTATAAAATAAATTAATAATAAGGAAAGCATACATTTAAATTTAGGTGAATTTTTGTTTTCAATTAAAATTATTTTACGTTGGACAGAAGAAATATATTATATAAAAGATTTTCACCTTATAGTTTTGCATCTTTAAAGTATTTAAGTTATTTAATATATTTCTTAAAGTTTGATTTTCAATTTTTTTGTATAAAAAGTAAATTTGTTGGGTTGTGGCATTTTTGGCCCTGGATTTTTCTCAGAACTGTTCTAATATTTCTAGTTTTCTCTGTTTGTCTCGTTGGAAAAGGTAAGTTCAAAGATGGAAACTGGTAAAGAAATTTTCCCTGAAATTTCTTTCCTGCTTTAAAGCCATCTTCCCTCCATCCCTCACACGTAGTGGAAACCATATATTGAGCTGATATATGTGGACCAGGTGAAAAGTGATGCATCGACGGATGTTTTAGTCTGTTCCCGTCTCCTGGATGGAAAGCTTGGTGCATATTTTGGTCTAAAATATGAATGTTTTTGTCTCAGACCGACGCAGCCTGATGTGAGGCGACGCGGAGACATTTTTAAATGTTTTCTTTCGTCCGTTAACTGGGTCACATCTGTGTCGTTTCTTCAGAAAACCTTCCAGGTTTTCTTGTTGTTTCACATCTGTAAATTTAAATTCATTTGTTTGAACCAAAGTATGGTGTGTGGTTTACCTCACGCTGATGTATCTCTGTTGTTGTTGAGCTGTTTTAACGCCATCAGACACTGTGGTGGGCAGAAATGATGAGTTTGCTCTAACCGAGGCGGTAGACGACTTGTTTTCACTGAAGTCATGTGAAGACTCTAGGAGTGTGTGTGGGTGTGTGTGTGTGTGTGTGTGTGTGTGTGTGTGTGTGTGTGTGTGTGTGTGTGTGTGTGTGTGTGTGTGTCACTGCTGTTATATTAAAACTCTAAACCAGGCTTTCTCAAACTGTGCTCCCAGACGCCCCCTAGTGGTATTTATTTGCCGTGACGTTCGCCCGAACTGCAACCCACACAGCTAGCTTACCAGAGGACTGTTAAATGGGAAATGGGTAAATGGGAAATCTGATGATACCGGTGTAAAGAAAACAACGACAGGACTAATAATATAATTGGAGGAAACTAAATCATACCTGCTTAATGAATCGTTCACCATTGAGTCGATTCTTTTGAGTCTCAGTTGGTGAGAACTTCTTTTTTACAACTTTGCTTGCTTGCAATGCTCTGCCCACACATCAACACCTATTTAATTAGCTTTATTTAATTAAAATGGTAAACGTAATTAAATACAGCCATTTGAAATTGATGGATAATTTCATATTTAATGGTGCAGACTCAACTCCAGTCTATTTTTCTTTATTGTGCTTCTTAATTACAAATATCTCTAAATGTTATTAATGCACACAGCACTTGGTAGTAAAGAGCAACTACTTTCAGAATCTATAAATAACTAAAAATACCCTGAATAGACATGTTTCTGGTTTTGACAACCAGCCTAAAAACAATAACTGCGTTAAGAGGTGAATATTTTCATTTCTGTTTGTGTTACAGACCAGGTAATTTTGAGTGAGGGGATCTGCGTGTTTTTGCTAAATGGGTGAAATCGGGGAGTCAAACTGCAGCCCTGCAGGGCCGCTGTCCTGCAACCTTTAGATGTGGCTCTGCTGCACCACATCTGAATAGAATAATTAGGTCATTAAGGCTCTGGAGAAATTATCCACACAAGGAGGAGGTAATGAAGCCGTTTCATTCCAGTGTTTTGTGCCTGTGGCTCATCTAAAACCTGCAGCACAGCAGCCCTGGAGGACTGGAGTTTAACACCTGTGGGTTAAAGGATCCTGAGCCTAAAAAGTTTGAGAAACATTGATCCATTTCATCTGGGATCTGTCGCTGCTAAACGATGGCGAAGCGGCGTTTTCATGTGGCAGCAGTGACGCTTGTAGATCAGCACGTCTGAGACTGGGTTGGGTGGATTTTGCTGATCTTTGGCGTCTTTGTGTGCAGGGTGGAGCCAGCTGGCCGCCATGCACTGCGTGATGCTGCCGGACCTCCTGGGCCTGGACAAGTACAGACCGCCTCTGCTGGAGATGCTGGCGAGAAGATGGCAGGACCGATGTCTGGAGGTACGCAGAGAGCTGCATGGCTTCCTGAAACAGGAAGTCTGGCCATTGACTGGAGCATCGATTCACTTCTTATTCAGTCATTCTGTTAAAGATTTGCTGTTATGTTTGGGACGATTGCCGTGTTGACAAACCAGTTTGATTCTGGAATACTTTGTTCCCACAAGTCTGAACTTAAAGTAATCCGCCGCCATCTTGGAAGGTAAAGCCTGGATGAACCATGGCTTCAAGATCCACGAAAAGAAAGATAAACACTCTGGACCAATGTGCCAGAAAAATGAATATCAACAAAATGGCTGCTGCTGGGATCGACCCGTATGAGATAAATAGTGGAAACGTGTCAGACAAGCTGCCTGCGATCTCATACTACGATAAAGTTACTACTTGGTGAACATGAACAATGTTAGGAAAGGTTGCCGCTATGGAAAATACCATTTCCCATATTTATTTGGTTCATTCTTTGTATAGATGATTGAATATTGTTCTGACCCGTTTCGTTTGTTTAGGTCCGGGAAGCGGCGCAGGCTCTGCTCCTGGCCGAGCTGAGGCGGATCGGACAGTCCGGTCGGAAGGACACCATCGATGCCTGGGCTCCGTACCTGCCCCAGTACGTGGACACGGTCAGCTCCCGTAAGTCTCATCCTGACTTTACAAAGGTTTTACTGGGCGACGGGTTCTGAGGTTCTGGAGACACTGATTGGGCCGAGCCGGTTCCTGCAGGTCACACATTTACATCCCAAATGTAAATGTGTGACCTGCACATTTACATGGATGGATACATGGATGGATGGATTAATCCATCCATCCATCCATCCATCCATCCATCCATCCATCCATCCATCCATCCATCCATCCATCCATCCATCCATCCATCCTTCCTCCATCCATCCATCCATCCTTCCTCCATCCATCTGCTGTTCTGTTGTCCATCTTGGTTTTGGTTACTTTTGTTCCTCGGTTTTCAAAATAAAAGCTCTTTTAGATAGATGTTCTGTGAATTTATTGTTATGTGTTTTTACAAACTGTCTCAGAAGGACGGAGAGCTGTGACAGCTGGAGGTGAAGTATAAATCTGTGTCCTCCAGTGGATTTTTTAGTGGACATGTCAAACTCTGATGAAGGTTTAATGATCTGGTTCTGGTTCTGACCCGGTCTGGGTTCTGACCTTCCTCAGATGAAGCTTTATTTGGTCTCTATGAATCAATCAGACATAAAAAAAACAATTTAAAGTCACAATGGATAGCAGTATAAAGGTGAATTTGTCGCCACCACACAGTTGAATTTCTGCTGCTTGTCTCGTGTTTCTGATGATGTCGCTGCCTCCCTGCTGCTGATTGGCTGCTGCGGCGCAGGAAGCGGGCGTCGCTCTGTTCCCTGGCGTCGCTCCGCTGGCTATAGTTAGACCTGCTGATGGGAAGAAAGGTGAATCTGCACCTTGCTTTACTAGAAACCGCCTCCTGAAATGCTGCATTCGTCTGAGCGCAGGAGCCGCGGTTGCAGAGGATGCTGGGAGTCTCTCGGGGGAACGGTTGCCGTAGCAACGGGGACCGGTCAGTGTTGTGTTACCGCAGCAGGACCGCAGGCGGGGGAGGGAGGGCGATGGAGATAGAGACAGGTCAAAGGGTCACCGAATCCGATCCCTGGAGCAGGCCGGGCCGTAAGACGACTCCGGCTGCCGGTGGAGACCCGGAAAAATCCCAGCAGGGTTCTGGAGCGGTCCGGAGGGTTCTGGAGGGGCCGGAGGGTTCTGGAGAGGTCCGGAGGGTTCTGGAGGGTCCGGAGGGCACGGAGGGTTCTGGAGAGGTCCGGAGGGTTCTGGAGAGGTCCAAAAGTATCCAGGTTGACCAGAGGGAAACAGAACCACTGAAATTTACATACAGAAAGAAAAAGACATTTTTCAGACCAAACTTCTAGTTCTAATCGCTCATTTAGTTCTCGTTCTAGGTCCTCCTGTTCTACTTCATCTAGTTCTAGTTTTAGCTCATTTAGTTCTAGTTTTAGTTCATCTAGTTGTAGTTCCTTCATGTCTCCAGTGGAGCCCAGGTGGCGCTGCAGCAGCTGCAGAAACAGGAAGTGGCTCCTGATTCGTCCTCACAGGCCATTCGCCTCTTGGGAGTTTTGTTTATAGGATGGACATGAATGTGAGGGTCTGTGGGTGTCCGTCAATGTCTTCCTGTGTGAGTGACCTTTGACCCTGCAGCCTGGACTCCTCCTCTGCTGCTTGTATTATTTTCTGCAGCATCTGTGCGGCAGCTTCCAGGTTACGCTCAGCGCTCCTGATCAAGCAGCGGTTCTGTTCGATTAGCCGCCTCTTTGTGCTTCCAGCCTGCTGTGGCTAATTAGGCACAGCCGCCATGTTGCAGGCGCCGCTAACGGGCCGGTTCCGACCGACCCGACAATCCTTTGTGTTCTGTCCCTTCAAACGCCTCCAGGCGAGCTGAAAGGTCAGCCGGGCTCTGCTTGTTGCCAGAGAAGTCGCTGCCGCCGTTGCTGCTTCGGCTCGGCGCCGTTTCTTCACCTCTAACGAAAATGGAAAACCTTCCTAGCAAGTGAGCAAACGCTACGACGTGTTTCGTTTTGATCATGTTTCGCTTCATAAATGAAAATCGTGTTGATAAATGAACATTTACAGTTTTCCCTCCACTTAATCTTTCTCATACAAACATCATCTCCAGCCGTTAAGAGGTTTTCTTCCACATCTATCCCCACAGCATGATGCTGCCACCACCTTGCTTCAGTTTGCCACCACTCATGGTGATTTAGAAGTTGATTTTAAAACAGAATAATTCTGGGTTTGTTCCTGTTCGTGGCAGTAATGGTTTGTTTTCCTTGCTAATGGCTAACTGGAGTTTTGATCTGCAGCTTTTCAGGACAAGCTGCAGCGTCGGTTTCATCAGGGTGAAACGGGGGGGGGAGCTGGAGGAGGGATGCAGGATAAATGGGAGGGTGGGGGCGTGATGGCGTGCTCCAAGGTCAAGCTTGTCATGTCAGCCATGACACATTGCTCCCAGCATGCCTTGTTAACCTCCTGGACCTCCTCCTCCCGTCTGCTGTTTAAAACATTCACTTCTTGATGTTTTTAAAGCGCAGCGGGCCCGCGGCTCGCTCCGCTTCCACATCCTTTTCATTTCACAGTCCCTGTGAAATGAAAAATAAATCATTTGGAACAAAAACAGGAGAAAAAACAAAACATGAAAGTCTGTCTGCAGGTGATTCTGTTTGAGGTTCAGCGCTGTTACCTTCCGGAGGAAAAGCTTTGGAGAAAATTTAAGTAAAAATAACAAAAACTGAATTAATTTAATTATTATTGGACCACTGCTTAATTTAATTCTCACATGATGTTTTCAAAGGAAGCTGTAAAAATATAAAAAATACCAGCGTCCAAATACCCGAATATTACTGTCCATGTTTCCTGACATGTTAAAAATAATATATGGTTGTTTTTGACACATTGGGTGTGAAGTTAGCCATTTAAAATAATCCCACCAACTCTAGTTCATTTGTGGAGGTTTGAATGTGAACTCTAGTCAGGAAGTGGACTGCAGTGCAAAGCATCCTGGGTAAACGCAACCAAAACAGACATGCTAGCCTAGCGCTGTCGGGAGAAATGGCTCCAGTTTTTCTGACAAAAAAATCTGACGATCCCATTTCAGTTTCCATTTGGTGAAGAAGGAAGATGCGCTCAGTGTCTTATGTCATTTCCTTCAGTGGTTCTTGGTGCAGTGCCCCCACAGGCGAGGAGGGGAACTGGGTTTTCAAATAGTTTGGTTGGTTTGACTCAGCAGAAAATGAAACAAATGTTTGATCCCAAATGGAGCCGAGTCTACCGGACCATCAGTGTGAAAACAGCCTGAATATCTGGTCATGTTCTTGTTCTGCCCGGTTAATTAGAGCGTTGTTAGAATCGGACCTTTCTGCTGAGTTTCCCCGGTGGAAACAGTTTTCCTTCTGTTCAGCCACAGCCCAGCATCCGTTATGTTTTAATTAAGTCCAATTAAGTTTTTATCACTTTAATGTTCCAGACGAATAATCAACAATCAGGCGGCGTATTGGTCTTCTGTCAGAGTGTGTGTGTGTGTCGTTACTGAGCTGTCTGCAGAGTCTCAGCAGGTTAATTGGAACATGAAGCTCTGTGTTAACCAGGATTTATCAGTGTAATTACACACACTGTAATTAGAAGTGTTTTATTGCTCTAATGAAGCCAGCCGTATGAAATTGTTTGTGATGTTTTAGTTACTGATGTCTTTTTCCTCTTTGCTTTGTTAAATTTCTGCAGGAAACAGACATCAGTGTGTCCAGCGGAGTGTTTGCACTCATTTATCAGGGTGTGTGTGTGTGTGTGTGTGTGTGTGTGTGTGTGTGTGTGTGTGTGTGTGTGTGTGTGTGTGTTTCCCCACGGATTAGAGCGGTGTTGACTCTGTTACCTTTAGCCGCTCGTTCATTAGAGCGTTATCATTCATTAGCTTCAGCTGCTAATTAAAATCCGCTCTTAATTGGCAATGTGAAGATAATTCTGTCATTTATTCTCTGGATAACAGGAAGGCCTAATAAACCTTTATTAGCTGCTTAACCAGAGCAGTTAGCCTTTTAATGAGGCCAACCTGATGAGGTTTTCCTCACACAGGCAGGCAGGCAGCGCTGCCGCCCTGCTGCCTGCAACAACACCTGCTGCTTTTATGTCCTAACCAAAGGTTTTCGGCTCGATTTCCACAGCTGGAACAGCAACAGAGACCCCGCCCCAAGCCCCGCCCCCTCCGGAGGCTCAGCCAGTGGAAACCAAGGCTCCAGAGGAGGAGATGGACGTGACCGACGATGACATCACAGCAGGTACCGGCAACAAAACCACAACACAAAACACAACAGCCTGGTTCATATACCATGTATGAGAATGATCTAAATAAAACTAAAATCAGATGATTTAAATCAGGAAGAGATAAAACTAAACCAACCTATGCTAAGCTATGCTACATGGAGCTAAACTAAGCTAACATGTACAAACTGAGCTAAATGAAACTGCAAGACAAATAATGCTTTGGAAAACCAAGCTAAATGAAACCAAACTGAATTCAGCTAGCATATGCTAAGCTAATCTGCACTCGGCTAAAGTTCATTTAAATTCACACTGGTTTGATCTGAGATGAGCCCAACTATGCTAAGCTAGTCTAAACTCATCTGAACAAACAGTAACTCCTAACTAATCCAAGTGGCCTGAAATTAACTAAACAAAAAGCTCAAATAATTACTGTTAATGGACTTTTTTCCTTTTCTAGCGAAAAATGAAAGTTTTATCCCATAACCTGTGATGTTTGTGGTTATCGAAAACTAACTGATCAATTTGGATGACATGTTTCATTTTCTGATAACCCAGAACTTTTTCTGTTCTTCCATCTTAAATCAGTTTGAAGCCTGAAAGACTGAAGCAGAGGAAGTGAAGTGTTCATATCTTCCCTCTGCTGGTGTTTCGGTGCCAAACTAAAGCTTGTTTCTGTCAGACTGCAGGCTGTAGGCCTGAGGAACCCAGAGATCTTGTTTATCACCTCTGGGCAGCTTGAACTCAGGCGATTTGCTCTGCTGAGTCTGTATTTAAGCCAAACGCAGTAAGTGTTTCTGCATCGGTGCCGCTCTGAATTCCAGTGAACCTGAATGGTGTTAAAAGCCGTTTATCGGTCGCCTGTCCCACAGCTACACAGAGGGGAGGTGAGAAACGGCCGACACCTGCACCACAGGTGGAAACACACACCTTCCACTCCACTTCTCTGAATACACAGGCTCCACTTTCACCTTTTAACCTGAGCATTTACTCACCGTGTCACCTGATTTATGCTGCTGTGGAACATTAGTGATCAAAACTCTTCAGCTGAAAATGGGTCTGTCTATGTCTGATAATATTTACTGACTGCATTATGCAGCCGTATGATCATCATCCCACCACCGCCGTGCTTCTCTGTGTATGACGACAAATCACCTGCAGCGTTTCGCCTCCTGAGATGTGAGCGAGTTTTAAAAGTCGCTGGCCGAGACAAAGGGGGGAAACCTTCAAAGACACAAAGACGAAAGGACAGACCTGACGACAGCCGTGCAATCACCTGGCTTCAGGCTGTTTCCACGGCGATAGACTCATCTCATCAATGTGTTGTCTCCCCGTCGCTGTCACACACACACACACACACACACACACACACACACACACACACACACACACACACACACACACACACACACACACACACAGAAGTACACAGAGTTCAGGATGTGATGACATTTGTTGCTCGGTGCCACAGCTGCAAAGCCTCAGAGACACACACACCTGGACCTGGCGGTGTGTGTGTGTGTGTGTGTGTGTGCTGTAATTATGTCTCTAACAGTGTCAGGGGATGTTATTAGGATCCACATCACGCTCACACACACACACACACACACACACACACACACACATGGCATGGGCAGGACTTATTGCTGAGAAACATCCCATATATAAGGGAAGAGACACATTAGAAAATGAATTTCACTTTTTCTAAATCACAAACCATTAATTACCAGAACTCTGGGTTTGGATGAATTTAGTTCTGCTGCAGCAACAACAGCTTTACACCTAAATACGTCAGACTGACAACAATCACACATTTTAGCTTTGTAGTTGGAATCTAAATTATTTCTCTGTTTGCCTTATTGAAAGAAATGTTGCAAATTTTCTAGACATCTGTTGGAAAAAATGAACAACTTAAGTCTATTCTGACAATAATGTTCTTTAAAAACACTTCCTATAGTTAGCCAAGTTCAGCAAATTAATTCAAAGCAGGTCTGGGGGCAGAACAGTCAAACCGTAATGTTATTTAAAGAAATAATCGGTGTTGTTGCCAACATTTTCTATTTTTAGAAGATTTTATTTTGATGCTTTTACACTAATTGTAAATATTTAAAAAGCTAGAAGTTTCTATCGAATTCAAACACCTGCACTGGGGCCACAGACAAGCAGGCCCTGGTGACTTCCTGGAGGCGGAGTTTCAGAAAGAACAGAAGCTTCTTAAAGAGACAGGGGCCCAATTTCAAGGCATTAAATCACTTCAAATATTAAGTATTTTATGTCATAGTTGATATTTATAGCGTTTTTATAACAACAGAAGGTAAAATAGTCACTTGATTATGATGGAAAATGGCACTTTGTGCCTGGAAAACACTTAATTTTTCCACTTTAATGCTTATTTATGTGATTCAGCAGGAGAGTTTGGGGGAATGTTTCTTTGAATATTCATATATTTTCAAGTCGTTCTTTAAAATGCATCTCATTCAGATAATAACTGTAATTATTATGATGATTTCCTTTATAATTGTTGGGTGAAGAGCAGTGTTGGTGGTTCCCACTAGAGGGAATCCTGGCTCTGCTAACTCCTCTGATGGAGAGGTCGACCTCTCCAAGGTCAAAGGCCCCAACCACCTTCCCACTAAACAAACCCACTTCCACTGAGCCGGGAGCCATTTTTGTTTCGCTCTGGTTCCTGGTTGCTCAGTGAAACTCTCAGCTTTCCATGTTTTTCCACCACATTTTATTTTAGCCACTAAAATCTGCTGGGATTTCTTTATACTGTCTTTCCTCTTCTCCGCCATCTTTGTCCCTTCGTATCTCTCCTCTGTCTTCCCCAGCGATTGAGGTCAGAGGTCAAAGGTCAGACAGGCCCTCACCTCACGGTGTCATTAGCCCGGTTGTGATTTGGTTAGCTGAAACGCCACGCTCCCCGTCTAATCTAATCCCCCGGCCTGTGGGGGTCGGCCGGGTCAGATCGTGTTTCTCCTCAGAACAGATTGAGCTCCTGTGGAGATAAATGTTGGGAGCCGCGGCTCTGAGGGCCCTGATTGTTTCTGATGATTGTTCCTGGGTCCCCAGAACGGGACGCAGCTGCTGGATGGGAATATTATGTTATTACAGCAAGAAGCTCCTCTCTAAATACTGGTAATGTAGAGGAATGTATCTCTGAGAAACAACTGGAGTCGCGCTGCAGCAGTTTTCTAGAAATACCAGAGGTGAGCAGATCGATCCAAAATATTGATAATATTGATACCAAGTCAGTATCAGATTGATTGATAGTTTCAGATTCCCTCTTGAAATGTTAGTACACTTTTGTATGTAATTTCATAACTCAAAGTAGATTTTGTTTTGCTCTCAACTGATAATGTTTTGCAGTTTCAGAAAAAAATTTACACAAATTTCTTAATTTTGTGGTTTTGTTCATGTGACACCATGTTCTCTCTACCCTTAACCCAATTAAAGATGTGACCTCGACTTTAGTTGATTTGGATTTAAAACAATTAATTAGCTTTTGCCATTGAATACGTGAGCACAAAAAGCCACAATTAATTATAAACAGTAACCAGTAAACCAACCAATCAGCACAAGAAACCAACTAAACCCAATCAACCAACTGAACTAAACCCAATCAACCAACTGAACTAAACCCAATCAACCAACTAACCAAATGTTGTGTTTGGTTAGTTGAACCACCAGAAGCAGCTGATTAACCAACACAAACATCCACCAAAACTAATCTGAAATATGAACCACAATATGGATTAAAGTGTTTGGTTGAAAAGTTTGACTCTCTGCTTTCAGAAGAGAAAGAGTTTGTCTGTTTCCTCGTCCTTCTGAACTTGAATTCAGTTTGTCTTGTGGTTTCTGGTGAGGACGGCCCCCCTCCCCTGCCTGCCTCCATGTGGTCTAATTGAAGCCCGGCGTTCACGCTGGGCGCAGATAGCTGCTCTGTCTGTGTCTTAAAATGGTAAAATACACTTAACCTTCAGCTGGACTCAGCCCGTTGGAAGGGCAGCCACCGTTTCAGGACTCAAATCTTTTTTCTTTATCAACTTAATTGTGTTTTCAATTATTTCCCCAGATTTTCAGTCTCCTGACATTTACAGTAAGGACATGGTTCCTTTCCCCTGGCGCCGCCAGCCGCCCTTCGTCTTACTCAACGCTTTCCTTCAGCTGGGAAGGCTGGAATATTTATTCACATTTATTAAACATTTCTCTCAAAGTTGTCTCTCCTCCTGCAGCGTTTTCCTTCTTGCACTTTCTCACATCATTTCTGTGCTGCTATTGATCCCCTCCATCGGTCCCCGGTGATTGGGTTTTACCAGTCTCCCATTGATTACCAATGGAAGCAGAGCATGATGGGAAGCTGCTGGGGTTGCCTTTGTAGGAGGGAGCAGAGGGAAGGTCGTCGGTTTGATTTCCCTCAACTCTCTTTATCTCAGAGTTAAGTCTGGGCTTCATGGGTAAAGCAGCAAACAAAACTTCTCAGATCAAGGAAAACATTCAAAATGTCTCCTGGCAGGGATGAAATTCAGACGCCGAATATTTAATATTCACCGTTGGGTAGAAAATAAAACTGTATGACGGCTTCAAACACCGAGCCAAAAACTGGGAACAAGATTCTTATAGAAAGATTGAGAATCCTGCACATGAAATGAATCCTTCACACAGTTATTGATGAACAGTAATGGATTTAAAGATGATTGTTATTATTATGTAATAGATTAGACCTGGAGGCAAACAGCAACATTTTTATCGTGGATTGGACCAGGAAATGGTTTTCAGTCAATAGAGATTTGAGCCTTGGACTTTCCCACCAGAGATTTTTGATTTGATTTGGACTTGGTCCCAGAGAGTTGAGACTTGGTTGGACTTGGTTGGACTCAACCTTTAAAGACTTTAGTCTTGACTTCGTCTTTCTCCCACAAACAAAACTTGACTTTTCCTTTCGCCCAAAGACTTGAGGTTGGACTTGGTGAAATGACTCCTGAACATCTCGACGCTCCACCAACGTCGTGTTTTATGACCCGTCATAGTTGATCTGAAGATTTTGAGTTTTACGTGAATCTCATTCCTTCTCTGTTCGTCCATCTTTTCTTCCTCATTGATTTGGACAGTTTTTTGTATTTTCTGTCTCTCCTCATCATTTCTTTTCGTTTCGTCTTTGAGACGTTTCTGCAGACATCTTGGTTTCCGAATCGGATCAGAACAAAAGCCGAGGGAAAATAAACCGAAATATAAAGTGCTCTTTAAAACAATGTTGATGTGAATTATTAATTTTATTGGCGGAGTAAAGCTTTGTCTTAAAGGTCACAGTTTTATCTGCTGAGTGACATTTCAGTTGCTTTTATGAGATGTCCTTAATTTGTCCATCCGGCCGGCTGGGCTCCACAGGTTGCTGCATTACGGCGCTCTGCCTTTCCTTTAATACATTCCTTCCTTTATGGATAATCTCATTTCTGCCAGAATTCCTTTTTATCCCGCTCCATTTCTCGTTTTTATGAAGATTTAGCCGAGCGGAGGCGAGTGCGGAGGGGCGCTCCTCTGTCCTCCTCTTTACTTTATTGGGTTATGTTTTGGAGTAGGTTGGCCCACAAATAGGATTTAGATGCAATGTCATTATAATAGATCTGCTGGTCGCGAAGGAAGCCGATCGATTGGCTTCAAAAATCAATCAGTGGCTCCGCGGAGCAGAGTTTGGACCGGCGGAAACCAAACCGGCCGCTGGAGCTCCGCTGGAAAACTTCAAATTTAAGTTCGTCTCAGACGATTAGAGGCGACAAAACGATTCGGCATCAGATTGAAAGAAGAACAAAAACCAGACTTAGTTTTTTATTTATTGCTTTATTTTTGACCGGTTTATTTAACTAAAATGCTTACATTTTAACTGGCTTTTCTTGTCTCCTTTAACTATTAAAATCAGAGCAAAGGCCTGGATGAATACTTTATGTTGCATAAGTAAACATTTTGTTTTTAAATCTGCACCAGCTGCCTGGATCGTGATCAGTTGCCCCAAAGGATTTCAACTTCCTGGATCAAAGATAATTTTGCAATTGTGATTTTTCTCCCCATCAATTAAGAAACTTAATTAAAATCATGTGAATAAGGGTCTTCAGGCTGCAAGTTGTTGTAAAACTTGCAGCGCCGTCGTCCTCCAGTCACTTCCTGTCTTTGTCTTCTCCATCAGTAGTAAAATCCGGTTTTTGATCATACGACTCATGTGATCTGAAAAGTGTGGCAAAACGGTAATTTAGTCACAGAATGTAAAAAAAAAACAAAAAACTGTTTTTAGTTGTGCAAAATACACAAATTTTGCAAAATATGAAATTTGTCACAAGAAGTAAGGAAAATGTTTCCATTGCAGTTTTGTGAATCATTAATTTTGCGCAAAAAGAAGTTTTTTCACAATTACCGTGTTTCAATGAAGCAAAATTCTGTTCGTAATCCCACTTTGTGAAATTTCATGGTGTTTGGAAATGCAGCTCCTGATCCTTTTCTCTCTGGCGTCTCTTCAACTTTAACTGCGTCTGAACATGGTGAAGAACTGGTTCAGCGATTTGCTCTGCAGTTTGATCAGTGAGTCAGTCGGTCAGAAGCCTTCAGTCTTTGCTGTCTTTATTCCTCACTTTCTCTGTAAATCTGAACTTTTTAGGGATTCTGGTTGGGAGTCCATCTGTAATTCTGTTATCTACTGGCCCGGTCTGGCCGGGGGATGCCATATGTAATCCATTTATCAGCTGCTGGGCCTTCTTCCAAATGACAGCTGGCTTTTAGCAATCTCATTATGAAGAGCAGCGGTATGGAAATATGTGGGCAGGGAGCACGTCTGAAAAATGAGCAAAAAACGGGGAAAATAATATATGAAGCTCCATGGAGGCCGGCGCTCGGCCTGAGCGGCGGTCGCTCCTCTGAGTCTGTGCGTCTGTCCAGGCGGATGCTTTTAACTGGAATCCATCTTGGATTTCATTCCACCTGGGATGCTTCTCGGATGTGTTTGCACAGTCAGCTGTTTTGGGATCAAATGGGCGTCTGACGGTGCTTCATTCGGCTCCGTGTGGGATGATAACATCTCCCACAGCCGAACGCTTGGTGGCTTCAGCTGGGAGGCTACAGCCAGGAAATATCTGTCCTGATCACAGCCAGTCCTCTAGATGGATCAGTAAGATGGAGACCATGTTTGTTGCAAGTCTGAAGGGAAAAAATAAATAAATAAAATCCTTTGCAGGTTTTTAACCTTTTGCTCTGCATTGTTAAATTCTAGATAATTTGACAAGTTGGCATTGACTCCTATGTAAAGCTTTTAGCATCCATCCAGTTTTCATGCAATTTAAAAGAAAAAGTAGAAAATGTGAATCGTAGATGGAAACGTGTTATGAATATGATTTAATGAGATGTTGACGCTACATAAAGCTGTAATAAACAGGAAGTAGAGTAGCGAACTAGCAAAGAGAGTTATGTGCCTCTGGTACGGCACAGAGCCAAGCATCGCTTTGGTTTTAGCATTAGCTTATGATAAATACTGTGTTGGTGTAGTGCTTTAGTGGTAGTTTCTGATAAATACCCTGTTTGCGTAGCGCTTTAGCGTTAGTGGAAGTCGTGTTCATGATTAGAGCTTTAAGGTTAGTGAAGCAGTTTCCACCACAGATGAAGAGCTTTCACTGGTTCAGCTCCAAACCAACTTCAGCCTCATCATATGGAAGCGTTTGGATCCGGCTCTGGCAGCGCTGCAGTTGCAGTCTGGTTGTTTCTGAGCCGTTTCTCCCTGAACTCCCAGGTGTTGAAGGTCTTTCCACCTTTCGGAAGTGAGTTCTGTGTAAATCTGTAGCAGCGGAGCGTCGCTCATCCACACACGCCGTTTTCTATGCGCTGCTCATTGGTCTTTTGATCCGCAGTGTGTCCCCAGCTCTTATCTCCCACTGTGCAACACACATTGACGGCCCGCGCGCCGCCTCGGCCCCCCGCTGAGCAGGCCCCGCCGCACGCGCCCGCACAAAGGAGGTTATTCCGGGGTCGCCTCGGCGGACACAATGGAGAGGCGCTCCCTCCCTCACAAAGCAGCCGCACGCGCCCAGCCCCGGCAGGAGTTTGTGAACATGGCCGTCTGGGCGTTTCAATGCGTTCCCAGTGTGACTAAAGGCTTTCAGAGCCACAATGAGGCGTGTGCCTGTGTGGTGATTAATGCCGGGACAAAAGAAGTGTGCCGCTCACTTGTTATCAGCTCACTGGAGACTCACAGGCCGGCCTGCAGCTTTTCCAGCGTCAAAAGAAAGAAATGAAAAGGTGGAAAAAAAGTCTCCCTTTATCCTGACGCCATCTTTAGACGCCAGGAAACCAGCAGCAGCAGCCGCCGTGCAGCAGGAAGGGCTCGGCTCTTTGTCTTGTCTGGTTCCTCTGGTTGGTGTTTAGTTCTGGACGTCGTCTTTAGTCTCTTTACTCAGAAACCCAGAGAGTCTTCAGGCTGGAGGACGGGATTCCCTTCAGCTACATCGGCTGAAACCTCGAGGCACCGAGTGCATTTCCTCCTTTCCTCCACAGATCTTAACATATGGCTCAAACAAGACAAGCATTTCATTTCAGTCAATATAAAAATTATCGATTAGATTTTTGTCTAAATATCTGAAATGCCACCAATCTGGTGACGTTTCCTTTCCTGTTTCATCCAGTTTTTGACCTTCTCTGTTGTCGTTTATTTTTAAGCAGTAATGATGCTCAGTGGCTAAACTTTAATCTGCTGCTGCACAAGTTACTCCACAGGTTGTTGCTAGGCAACCAAAGAATGAGGGTTGCTAGGCAACCAAAGAGCGAGTGAGTGAGTCTGTCAGGTAACGTCAGAACGGCTGGTTCTGGTTAAAACCAGTCGAAATGAAGAAGTAACAGCTCATGCTAGCACTGCTTTTCTCAGTGAAGTAGTTAAAGTTTCTCTGGTAAAATCAGGATTTAGGATCCAAAGGTTAAGATTCGGTTGCTGGTCGTGAGATGGACTCAGAGGAAACCTGTGAACCGTTTCTGTTTCCGTTCCTCCGCCAGGCTGCCTGTCCAACCTCCCGCCAAACACCAAGAAGATCTCCAACTCGTACGAGGAGCGGCGGAAGCAGGCCACCGCCATCGTCCTGCTGGGCGTCATCGGAGCCGAGTTCGGCGCCGAGATCGAACCGCCGAAAGGTTCGGTGCGCGCTCGACCCGGAGGAGCGGTGCCGGAAGGCTTCGGACCGACGAGCGGCGGCTCGTCCAACTACTCACTGGCCAGACACACCTGTAAGTACAGAAACAGAAACCTCTGGGTCAGAGGTCACCTGGTTTTTATCTAAAAAGTCCCAGTATTCAGTTCATAACTCCATGTACGTCTGCACAGTTCCCACAGCATCACACATCCTTTACTGTACCTGCCTGAAGTGTTTCTGAGCTTCTGACTTTAATAAAACACGTGTTTATGTTTGTGATGGTTGGACATGAAACAATAAAGCAGGAAACAGGAAGTAAATGATTGCTAACTAAAAGCTGCCAAACTCTCCTTTAATGTGGGACACAGTCATAAAACAGTCATTTGTAAATATTATAGACATGCACATCATCATTATTATTGTTTATTAATGAGTTTTTAGAGTTTTGTGTTTTCACAATGTTGAAACGGCTGCAGCTGTTCAGGTTTTCCAAACTCATAACTCCACAGCTCACAAGCTGCAAACTTCAGTGCTGGATTAGCGGTGAGCAGAGAGAAGGGATTGATTTTCACCCGCCAGGCCTGACACCTTAAGGAGCTCTGCTCTGATTCCTCGCACACCGCCGCGCTCCGCCGCGCCTCGGCGGGCATCAAACCTGCACTAAGTAAGGCCGCTCTTCCGTCCCGCTGCTCCCGAGCTCTGATAGGCTGCCTCGCGGGGCGTCCGCCCGGCGACAGGACCTGCGCTCCCATTGATAGGCTGTGGAGCGTGAAGCCAGCATCCAGCTCACCTGTGTGGAGGCAGTGAACTCACTTCATCTGATGGAGGAACTGCAGGCAGGAACTGAGAGTCACACGGTTTAAATCACTTCCTGATTCTTGACTCGTTCTCCCAAACTGACGCTATGAAACCAGGAAGAGGTTCAGGTTCTTCCTGTGAATGCTTCCTGCTGCTGCACTGTGTTGAGGACTTCAAACTAAACAGTGTCCTTTGATGGTTTGATGGAGCTTTAATCAAACAATGACGTTTGATTCATTGTGTTTCTAGACGTGAGCTTTTCGTAAAAACACGATATTTTAAAGATACAAAATAAAATACAACAACCAGAGACTATAAATAAAATAAAAAAGACGTGAAGCCTGTAAACAAAGTGTGATCGGTTGCTTGGTGCAGCCGGCGTGGCGATGTTTCCCTGCAAGGTGAGCGCGTAGTGACTGCTGCGTGTGGCAGGTTTTGCTTTTAATTTTGATTGATACCTTCGTATTGATTTGAATCCGGTGTGCGCTCTGACCATCAAAAGCAATAGATTAAATCAAAGATTGATTTTTGCACTCTGACGTTGTTGTAGCTGGTAACGACAACCAACACTAGCTGAAGGCTAAAGCTGCAGCTCAAAGCATTCTGTCACGTTTCTCTGGGTCTTTGCAGGTAAGAACCCAGAACAACAGCTCAGATCTTATAGTTGAATCACAAAAGTGAAGATTTTGTTCCAGCTCCAGATTCCTTACTGGGAACAGCCGGGACTGGCAGACCAGTTACCTTCCTCCTCCTCCGTCACGCCGTTTCTCGGCTGCAGAGTCCTTCTTGTTTTGTGTGTTTTCTGGTTCTGGATGCAGCAGCAGCCTCTGCTGATGACGCTGGTTTTCCAAGGTCTCCTGAGTCCGTGTGGATGTATTGATCTGAGAGAGATGAGGGTTTCTAGAGCAGCGGCGCCTGAGGGCACAAAGGTCACTCAACACTGAGATTTACAGACACCCTCCATCTTCCAGCAGAATCTTTATAGATACTGAAGAATCTGAAATTTCTCCAGCCTTGAAATTAGGAATACAGAACGATTAGAGGAGACCTGCGATGCTGCGTTGAACGGGTCTGTGGTCTATTCAAAACATCTTTATTGCATTTATTCCACAAAATCCTTCTTAGATGATGAGATTTCAGTCTGCTCAGTTCAGAATGAGATGTTTTAAAGCGTCTGGTCACTTTAACTCCAATTAATATTTAATCATTTTAATAACATCCCCTTTAAATATCTCAAGCTACTAAATCACAACATATCACTGAACCTCCAGACTTTTATTGATGCTCCTCCAGATTATCATCCATCCATTTCTCACCCTGGTCTCTACTGTCCAGGTCTCACACACACTCACACACACTCACACTCACACACACACACACACACACACACGCACACACACACACACACACACACACACCTACACACACACACACACTCACACCTAGGGAGCATTTAGAGAGACCAATTGACCTGACAGTCATGTTTTGGACTGTGGGAGGAAGCTGGAGTACCCGGAGAGAACCCACCATGCACAGGGAGAACATGCAGAAAAACCCGGGGCTGGGAATCGAACCCAGGCACCAGTGCTACCAGCTGCGCCACTGTGCAGCCCAACCTCCAGATTATATTGCAGATAATTGTTGATTATTACCCCCTGCTTTGTGCTTTAATTGTCACAGTTTTGTGTCTTTGAGGCCTTCCAACAAAATACTTCAAAATCAGGGCACCATATAGAAAACACAGGATGCCTTTAAAGCCCAGACACCCTAAAGGATGATTAAAAACATGTTTTGTCCTCTCTCTCTCCATACTTTCCTCTCCATCTGTTTGCCTGTTTTCTTCCCTCCTCTCTCCAGTTATGAAATTGAAAGATGGATCGCTGTTGTTGGTGTTGTTGGCGAACGGCGCAGGCTGTGATGAATGAGAGCTGTCTGCCCCGTGAAAGGCAGGGTACAGTAGTCCATACAGCAGGGCAGAGATTGATGTTTTCACAGAATGAAAGGGGGAAATGTTGGGGAGATGGAGCGGAGGAGAGGAAGGATGGACGGATGACAGCAGGAGGAGCGCTGGGCGGTGAGAGGGACAAACTGCACTTCAGAGTTTAGTCTCTGCTCGCAGGTAAATGTCAGGAAACCTGGAGCCCCTTGGAGGCTGTTTGCTGCAAACGGTGGCATTTTCAAACATTCATGAGAGCTGATTGGAAATTGAGCTTCACTTCGCAGTATTGGAAAGGCAACGATTAAAAGCAGGAAGTCAAATAAAACGCTTTTAATTTGAAACTTCGTTGGCCGTGTTTGGGATGGATCTTGATTTTTGGGGCCTGGATGTTAAAATGTTGATTTCAATTCATGAATTACTCAGAGTTTCAGTAATAATCACTTTATAAAAACGTTCTAAGCTGGAACCTTTGTATTGTGTTTCTGGTACAGCCGTATTTCTGGAGCACAAGCGACATCCTAACCCAGCAGATGGAAGCTGCTCCTCTCGGCCCATTGGCGGATAATTAAAACAATCTGATTGGACGATGAAAAACACTGTTGTTGTGTTCAAGTTGTGCTAAAAGCAGTTAGCTTATCACAAAAACCATTCAGCCTAAAATAGCGTGTCAATGCTAAAGATGTAGCAGCTAACGCTAATGTCAGCTGCTGCATTTCTAAAGAAGGTCATGAATGATCAGGACTTCCTGAACTGAATGATTACAGACCCTGCAGTTAACTCAGGTAAAACCATTGAGTCCAACCACTGATGTTTTGCAGCTACCCAGAGTAAAGCTAACAAGCTAGCAATAGCTCAAGCTAACAGCTACCATAAAGTAATAAAAAATAGCTAACAGCTACCCAGAGTCAAGCTAAGAGTAACAAATAGTGAAGCTAATAGCTGCTCAAAGATCATTTTAAAAAAGTACAGTTACTGTGAGTCCAGCTAACATAATTAAATTGAGATCATTTTGCATTTAAAGCATTTAAAGTTCTGACATGAACATTGTTTACATGCTGCATTAAATATTCCTGCTACTCTTGTTTGTCACACTCCTCTGTTTTCAAACAGTCACCATGTTATTCCTGAACTTATTTTTAATCTAAATTACATTTTTTTATAAATTGTTATTTTATGTGACTCGTCATTTGGATGTGATGCTGTTAGTCTGGCGGTTTGGTGTTTTCCCGTCTCTCTGCAGCCGGTCTCATCCAGCTTTCATCCACTAACCAAGTCCCCGCATTGATTTACCTTCAGCTCTCATTTAGGCTCAAACGCAGGCAGATAAAGAGGGAGAGGGCAGCTGGGGAAAGGAAGCACAAAGCCTGTTAGCGCTCGTTTCAGGCTGCTAAATTTTAGACGTCACTAATCTGTCACTATTTCACACTCACTTCTCTCTACCTTCCTGCCTTCCCTCCTCTCTCTAATCACGCTCCGTCTGGTGATGAGGCCTGTTTACTGCCACCAACAACTCATTAAGACGAGGCAGATTTATGCATCGGATCAGTTTGGAGCAGATTGGAGGGAATTTCTCTGAAAAATATGACAATTTATTTTAATTAACGATTTTAAAAATTAAAACACAAAGATTCTGCACCAGCAGGACGATTGGGAACATTCTAATTTCTGATTTACTTTGTGATTATTTTTTTATTCATGATCTATTTTATTGTTTTTTATAATTATATTGTTCCTTTTTATTTTCAAAATTAAAGTTTATTGCTATATTACCAAACTGTTGAAAATGATCTTAAAAAAACAATTTCATCGTTTATTGCAATAATTACTGGGACAATTTATTATGCAGCAAAATTTATCAAGACAGGCTTCGTAAAAAAAAAATCTTCAAATTTCAAATTAATAGATTCTGTGAAACAAGATGGCCGCCCTGGCTGCCGTCACTGATCTATGGAAAATTAAACCTTTGCTAACTCGTTAACAGGGCGATGCTCTGTGGAGGTGGAAGGTTTTTAAAAGCTGCGGATCGTTTCTGGTTTGTCTGTTAGTGCAGCTGCAGTAACGGCCTGTAGCTGAATGTTTCAGCCGCCTGGGTGCAGAAATAAACCAATAAGAAGGGACTGGATTGCCATTTAAGGAGGGCTGGGGGATGAAATGCCAGGAGATCCAGCTGATGTTATTAGCTGTGCGTCTCTGGAGGAGCGAGGACCTTTAGAGTCACTGCAGGATCATAACTAAAGTAAATCATCGCTCCTTTATTCCATGTTTCTTCATAACGCGACTTTCTGTATTTGCATTTAAAGTGAGGACTGGGTATTGATCAGCGAAGCGTCTCCCTGGTTTTAAAGAGGATCCTGCAGGTGAAGCTGAAGCTCATGTGGGCTGTGGGTGTTGGTCTTTGGGGAAGTGAGCGTGTTATGAGGGGCGGGGGTGTTTTCTGGACTCCTTAATGGTCAGCCTGTCCCCACAGAGTCTGGCTCAAATGTCAGGTCAGCTATGAAGTGACCTCCCGTCTCCGTCCTCAGACTGCGCAGCGCAGCAGCAGCCGTCTCCTCCTGACCGTTTCGTTCCTTACAGGAAGAGGATTTTATTGATGGACCATCATTCAGTTTAAAAGCAGCGTCGTTGCAGATGAGGCTTCGTTCTGATGGTCACGTCTAAAACATGTCAAACCTTTTTATTATTTAATAAATCAATAAAAACATATATATAAGATTCACTGAATATGATCCAGAACCGCCCTCTTTGGTTACCTAGCAACCGCTCACCCACTCTTTGGTTACCTAGCAACCGCTCACCCACTCTTTGGTTACCTAGCAACAACTTAATGAGTAACTTACTAACTCGCTCACTCAACGTACAGATGAACGTCCTGCCGCCATGTTTGATGCCTAACAGGAAGTTGTGGTTTATTTGAAGCATTCTGATTGGCTGGCAGGTTTCAGCCTTGCTACAGCGCCCCCTATGGGTTTGGTGTGTTTAAAACGATGCTAAGCAGGAGACTTGTGTGGATCCATGTGGATGAAAACGTCTCTGGAACCCATCCTGTGTTGGACATGTTAGTTCTGACCTGTGACCTCACTCTGCTGCTCTTCATAACTACAACTCGCCGCATGAGCGGCTGAAACCGCTGAGATTCTCCTGGACTTTGGGGAAAGTTGAGCTGTGAATCAGTTTGCTGTGGTTGTGCTTTCAGGTAAGGCGCTGACCTTCCTGCTGCTGCAGCCCCCCAGCCCCAAACTCCCCGCCCACAGCACCATCCGCCGCACCGCCATCGATCTGATCGGCCGCGGCTTCACCGTCTGGGAGCCGTACATGGACGTGTCGGCGGTGCTCATGGGGCTGCTGGAGCTGTGTGCCGACGCAGAGAAGCAGCTGGCTAAGTGAGTCACTCACACACACACACACACGCACACACACACACACACGCGCACCTTAGTTAAATCAATGCTACGGTGACCTGCTTCATACCAGAACTGAGAACCAATCAAACATCTGATCTGATGTGGGACTGGAGGCTGAACTCCAACAGATCAGCTGCTTCTGATTTTAAGCTTCTTACTGCTGGAAAATAAGATGTAAAAGCAAAATGTTGCTCCTGTTTATAAAAAATAAAAAATTATTTCTGCAGCTTTTCATCAGTATTACTTCAGTTCATGAGATTCATGACTTCAGTTCGTCTTTATTTCTCTCCAATATTTACACCTTAAACCACTTTTCACTTCCACTATTGCACTCACAACAGATCATTTCTCATTTTAGCATTTTGGCTAACTTTGAAAAGAATTAGCTAGCTTAGCTTCCCCTAAAATATTTATTTTAGATAAATACTGAAGCCCTTATTTACCTGAATGTCTTGTAAAATTTCAGTTCAATGTCTGTGTTGATGTTTTGGTCAACAGACATTGTTGACAATATTCTGTTATAGCAAATCAATATGGTTGGATTTAGCACTATAGCATTAGCTCTTGCTAATATAGTGCTTTAGCATTATCAGATTTGTTCCACTCAGCCGATATTTTTGACAATATTCTGCAGTCTCAATGCTCATGTTGCGTTTTATCCGACTTTCACGTCATTGATTGGTCATAATTCTGCACAACAAGAAGCAGATGTTGCAAGTTGCAATGTAAACAACGGCTAAAGCTAGCAGTGGAGAGGGTGGCTGAAAACAGAGGCACACCACACTTTTCAGATATTTATTTTTCCTGCAGGTTGAGGTGCGTTCCTGCTCCTTCCTGCCTGAATCGGATTGATTATCAGATCAAAAATCTAAAATACCCAAAAGCGTGACAAAATGACTAAAGTTCCTCTGAGTTCTGGCGGGCCTTTGCTGATCCGCTCGGCTTCCAGGGTCGTTTAATTGTTTAATTGATCATTGCGCTGATCTGATTGGCTGATTCTGATCCCGTTAAAGCTGCCGGCCGTTTCAGAGCCGACTCTCTGAGTTATGGAGGCGCTGCTGTAATCTGATTGGAGGACATTATGATGATGTAACGCTGTCTGTCCCGTTCTGACTGCTGCCGCCTTCAGACAGTTGTGGGTTGAAATCCCAGCAGGCAGAATGCCTCGGTTCATCGCAGACGCGTTTTTATTGTCGTTCTTTTGACTTATGACCTTTTAAAATAATGTATTTATTTACAGAAGCTCCTTTCAGACGCCATTAATCTTCCAGCCACTGAAGCCATTACTGCTGGTCCTAATGCCGCCGTCTGTAGCGTTTTGCTGCAACAACATTACCAGATGTAACCTAATAAACTTTATTTATTCTTCATGACACAATAACAGGCGCAGCAGTAGCAGTCAGTTCCCCATCACCTGCACAAGCTGACAGATTTTATTGTTACCTTTAAAACAACTAAATGTTTTATTATTGGAGTTTTTCCTGCTGATTTGGTTATTATGATGTAACAGGAAGTAAAAAAATCTGTTTTTAAATTATGGTTTTATTTACGAAAGGAAGGAGCTGCCAAAGCAACCTGATCATTTCTGGGTTTTTCCATCTTCTGTTTTAACGTTTTAATCCCTTTCCAACAGGAAAAGATTTTTAAAAGCTTCCAGAGAATAAAAATCTCACCTGAAGATGTAAAAACCTTCAGAGGTTTCAGGACGCTCCCTCAGGTCTCAAAACACGTTTTAAAAATGAAAAAATGTTTTTACTTGTGATGCTAAAAATGAAAGTGGAAAAGAAAAATCCTTCAGTGGTTTGCATGAGCTGGCAGGATTTCTGCAGGAAATATTACTGATATTATCTTCACGCAGTGCAGAGATACGTTTTCCCAGTTTCTCATGTCTTTCCACCCTGGCTTTGTGTTCAGACTGTCAAACTATGCAGACCTCTAACAGACCTGCTCAGACTAACGACAGTTATTTGAATCATTCAAATCGTCTTTTCAGAGGTTTTCTGTTATAATCCAGTTTGTTGAGTCAAACTGCAGCTCAGCAGTCGGTTCTGAAACCTTCCAGTAAATCAATCTGTGAGCCTGCTGGCAAACCAACCGGTTAGTCCATCTGCACCCGACTGGGGGAACCAATCAGTAAGTCAGTCAGTCAGTGCCTAAACACACACACACACACACACTGCCAGTTCCTTACAGCGGTGGCTCCCTGTCATGTGACTGGGTTGTTCTCTCCTCCCTCCCAGTCAGAAATCAATATCTGTGCGACTCTGTATCGACTGGGTAATGTCAGCGCGCTATTGGCTGTGAACGTAGCCATGTTGCCAGGTTCACACATGCTGGAGTCTCTGCAGAAAGCTGAGAGTTCAGCACAGACGGAGCGTTTCAGCCGGAGTCACGGTCCGATTCGGAGCTGCTGCGGTTCAGAACGGCGCCGGATTACAGAGGCTCAAACGTTCTGGAAATATCAAACTTTATTATTTATATAACACACGGCCGGACAATAAATCAATAACTATATATATCACAAAAGACCAATATTAATAAATAATACAGCTGATAGGATATTCCTCCAATCCAGAGTCGCACAGCATTCTGGGAGATGTAGGCAGTGGAAACGCTTTAGCCGCTAAACCTCTCACAGCTAGCTACGCTAGGTTGGTGGCATCAGCTAACTTGCTCTTTGGTTGCCTAGCAACAACCTGCTGAGTAACTTCCTAAGCCGTTCACTCTTTGGTTGCTTAGCAACAGCCTGTAGAGTAATTGGCGCAGCAGCAGCTTCAGGTTTCGTCTCATAAAAACAAACAGCGTTGAGTCAAAAGTGATTAAAGGAGGAAACGTCACGGCGTCAGCTTGGCAGAATTTCTGATATTTAAAGCAAAAACTAATAAAAAGTTATGAAATGCTTACATGTCATCATGCTGCGAGTAGCATTGAACGTCCAGCAGCCAAATCTGATCTGTTCTTTTGAACTCTTCCATAGATGGAACTGAATCGAATCCAGTTGTTTTCAAATCATCTGCAGCCTAAACTGTCAGGACACTTTATCCAACTTTTATGTCATTGAACTGGTGCATTATGGGAGTTTAGTCTCATATAAATGAACTATAAACATGAATAAATTCCGTTTTATTCTCCTTGAACTGAACTTTGAACATGATTCTGTTAAATTAACTTTTCTGACTGAATTTTAGTGATTAATTAACTGAAATAACATTTATTTTATTTAGATCGGACCTTTTTGAGTAAAGAAAGAGAAATAAATCTTTCATTTAGTCAGAATTTTTTCAGCTAATCATCTCTTTATTTTCTGTTTTTACTCACTTGCTTCACATCATGACATCAAGATTAACCTTTTGAAATGTAAATATGAATTATGAGCCTGTCAGGAAGTCATTTTATGTGTTTTGATCATATTTCTGTGTCGTAACATTGATCAATCAGAATCTCTCCTCTCTGGTGGTAATCTGGATTATTTCTGCCCACGTTCGGCTCATTAATCTCGGCTCCTTCGTTCGCTCAGCATCACATCATCGCTGCGACTGTTTCCAATTACCGCCAAATGAAACGCTCAGTTCTGCTGATAAATTGCCAATATATTAGCGGCGGTAATTAGCGGCTGTGGCGAGATGTCACTTCCTGTGTGAGGGGTGTGTGTTCAGCTGTGTGTGTGTGTGTGTGCGCCTGCTGCCTGTTACATTGTGGGAGTCCATTATGCTGTCGCCTGCTGAATGGCTCCCATTGACTCGGCCCTGACATTATAAGCTGCTGCTAATCTCTTCACTCCATATATTAGCGAAGCTCAACCTTTCTTCTTCTTCTTTTTCTTCTCCTCCTGAAGCGGCTCAGCGTCTCAATCCTTCTCTGAATCAACCAGTGAGCAACAGTTTGGCTCTGAATATCATTTAAATCAAAATCATGAAGCTTCTTAAAGGGCCAGAATGTATTTATGAAATCCATTAAAAACTGTTTAAAGTTTAATAAATGGCTGCGTCTGTATTCAATGACATCTGCTGAACTTTTTATGTTGTTCAGTCATTTCAGGATTTCATTCTTTTGAAATCAAAATCATAGATTTTGGGTTTAATTTAGAAATGTTTGCACTTCTGTACGACAGTAAATGTGAAACGTCACTTTCACATCAATCAGAGAGGCAGTAGAAACGGTAAGTTACTCAGCAGGTTGTTGCTAGGTAACCAGAGAGTGAGAGAGTTAGTAAGTTACTCAGCAGGTTGTTGCTAGGTAACCAGAGAGTTAGTGAGTTGCTCAGCAGGTTGCTAGGTAACCAGAGAGTGAGAGAGTTTCGATCCGTTTCTCTGGAGTCTGGAGGACCGATTACGAAACGATGGCGGACCGGATTTGGCCTCCAGGCCTTTAGTGTGATCCATGTTGCAGGAGTAGAGTTTTGGGTTCTGGATGTTCTGATCCAGTGTTTGTCTCCTCAGCGTCACCATGGGTCTGTCCCTCAACCCCCCCGCTGACGCGGCGCGCTCCGCCCGCCACGCCCTGTCCCTCATCGCCACCGCCCGGCCGCCGGCCTTCATCACCACCATCGCCCGCGAGGTGAGTCCAGAACCTCCAGGAGCGGCGGGTCCGTTTCGCTCCCGATGTTCTGAGTGAATCTGGTCGGTTTCCTCCAGGTTCACCGGCACAACGCGGCCCAGGCCAACTCCCAGTCCCAGCAGAACGTCCACACCACCACGCTGGCCCGGGCCAAGGCCGAGATCCTCCGGGTCATCGACATCCTGATCGAGAAGATGCCCGGAGACGTGGTGGACCTGCTGGTCGAGGTGAGCAGAACCAGAGCTCTGGACGCTGTGGGTCCACTGGGTCTCGTGGTTCTGATGATGGTTCTGATGGTTCCTCTGGTTCCAGGTGATGGACATCATCATGTACTGCATCGAAGGCTCTCTGGTGAAGAAGAAAGGACTGCAGGAGTGTTTTCCCGCCATCTGCAAGTGAGTCTGTGTATTGATGTGATCAGTCGCCGTGAACTGATGGAGTGTCTGACCGCTGGCAGAGGTCAGAGGTCACTTCACACTTGGGTTTGTTGCAGGAAGCAGGTCAATATGTTTGATTGTGTCTGTGAGCGTGTCTTGTTCTGATCTGTGGAGTACTGGGGTCAGAGGTCATCTGTTTTATTTCGTGCATCAGGCTGTGGGTGCATCTTTAAAAGGTCTTAAATCTAAAGGTAATGCCTTAAAATGTCTTAAATTAAGGAATTAAAATTTAGAATGTCTTAAAATCATTTTAAAAAATTTAAGTTGGCCTTAAATACGTTTTGAAATTTGTTGTTGCAGGACAATTTAATCTATTTAAGCTCAGGTAGATTTATTTACTTGTCTGTAAACCTGCAGACCTAATCCCTGAACTCTGTGACCTGAGGCAGTTGCAGCTACCGCTAACTAGCTGCTAACACACCGTTGCCCGCTAACTGACTAGCATTTGATGTTTATGATCGGAAAAGTATCATTTTATCACATTTTGTCTTCGCCGTTGGGCCATTTTTTGTGAGTTTTTTTTGTGTGTATTTGTCCAGGTCTTAAATGTTGTGAGAAGTCTTTAAAAACATTTAAAACTCTTAAACATTGTTGTGAAGTCTTAAAAAGTCTGAAACGTTGGTTTAAGACTATTTGGTGTTGATTGTCTGAAACGTTGCTGTCGCTGCTGCCTGCTCAGGTTCTACATGGTGGGTTACTGCGACCGCAGCCATCGCATCGCCGTCGGAGCGCGCCAAGGATCGGTGGCGCTCTACGACGTTCGCACGGGAAAATGTCAGGTAGGAGCTCGACCAGCGTCCGTCCGTCCGTCCGTCCAGTTACCAGGCAGGAAGTGGTCAGAGATCAGGGGGCGGGGTTTATGCAGCAAGGTTTCTGGGTCGGGAACCCAACCTGCTCCTTCTTCCTCTTCGCCTCGCTGCGCCCTCCACCCCTCCACCCCGCCCTCCATCTCTTCCTCCCTTTCTACCTGTTTTCATGTTTCTGTCTCCAATAAAACTCTCCGTTCTTTAAAATGAAAGATTCGCTCGGCGGCTCTGAGAAGCAAAGAAACGAGGAGAACAGTTTAACTTCCCAGTAATTGATTAATGACAAAGCAGTGACTCTGTTAATCATGTTCATGTTTGATTGTGTGTGAGAGACGCAGTTTGTGAGCTGTTCCTTGTTTGTGTGTTTTCCCTGTCGGTGTGTGTGTGTGTGTGTGTGTTTGTTGGTAATTTGCTGCGTATTGATTTTCAGTAACCTGAGCAGTCTAGTCTGGTGGAGGGGGTCATTTATATCTGAAAACAGCATGGCCCGATTCAGCCCACATCTCTTTTGATTCTCTGCGTGTGTGTGTGTGTGTGTGTGTGTGTGTGTGTATGTGTGTGTGTGTAAAGGCTGGGAAACACTTCTGTGTGGTATTTCCACTAATTAACATTTAATAGACAATGGACCTGCGGGAACTGTGTGTTACAAGTGTTTTATTTCAAGCCAAGCAGAAAGCTCTCGTCTTGATTAATAGAGTTCAAAATCTTTAAGGTTTTATTAATTCTGAATCTTATTGATTCTGCTGCTTCTTGGTGCTTTGAATAATGTCTTCAGTAGAAACAGCAGGATGATTTCCTGGCTGGTTTTGAAAGCAGTGGATCTGATTTTAGACAAGAAAAACAGAAAAAAGGTTCAAACTCATCAGTTTTTCTCTCGCTGTGAAGTTAGCAAACTTTACCAATCGCTAACTAAAACGTTAGCAGCGCTAATCTTAAAATACTAGTAAACTTAACCTTTAGTTCCCCAAAACTAAACCGCAGTGCCAACATCGTATTTAGCAGAAGCTAATGCTAAAATGCTACACCAACACAATATTCAGTTATTGGCTATTTAAGCTAACGCTGACGCAGTACACCAACATGGTGTTTAGCAAAAGCTGATGTTAATGCACTCCACCAACACAGCATACAGTTTAAAGAAGATTTTTTAAAAGCTGCTCCTGAAGTTTTCCGGTTGTAACTTTCAGAAACTTCTCATTTTCTAAAATGATAAGTTCTGGCAGTGACTCGGTACCAGAAAGCTGCTCAGGCTTAAACCTCCTCCGATAGACGCGCGACACGTTGAAATGTTTCACATTAGCAGTGTTTTCAGTGAGTTAAAGCTGCAGCTGTTCAGATGGAAAGACACTGACTGCTAATAAAGACTCCGCAGAACTCCAGTTCAGAAACCAAAACCTTTAAAGAAGTTTATGTTTATTCTTAACCTAGTCGGATTCATCAGAGGGATCAGAACCGGTCCGATTGGGCTTCCTAACAGTGGTGATGAAGAGAAGAAGAAGATGAGTTTGTGCTGCTAATCCCGCTCAGCCGGAGCGTTTCCAAGCGTAGCGCAGCGGCTCGCTGCAGGACCATCTGCCGCGGCTTTGATCAGCCTCCGTGAACGGCTCTTTGTCAGCTGCGTTTCTGGCTGTGTGTTTCTGTCCAGCTGCCCACTCTGCCTTTTTAACAGACTCTACCCACTCCGCTAATTGAACACAAAGAGAGCGGCGCCCACATCGCTCCCCTCTCCGCTGCATCTGTTTCTTTCTGGGACGCTTTGTGCATCCTGTCATCCGGCAGCGCCGCGGAGCCGCGACCTGGAGAATCACCTTTCTCCTGATGACACAAACTCAAGATTAGCATCACAATGGTGGCAGTTTGTTCTTTTATTCATGGCTGCAGCCTCCAGAAAACTGCTTACTGTAGTCCTGACTCCGTCATCAGACGCTCAGAATGTCTCCTAAACCTGCAAAATGAATACGAACCAGAAGTTTTCTGACAAATTGTTCATGTCGGCTGGAATCCAGCTGGAAATTAGCATCAATGCAAATATTACAGACACTCTGTTACACTTAAAATATCATAGGTAACTTTAAGGCAACATATGGAAGCTTGTTTAAGTCAATAATTCCTTAATATTGATGAAAAGTACTGGCAGATCAATGCAGTTTTAAGGAATTATTGACTTAAAACACGCTCATATGCATTGCTAAAAAGAAATACTAAAATATTTTACAGTGCTCTACATGACTTACTGCTCTCAGAATGCTAAGTGTGGCTCATACAGTTAGAATTAAGTAAATGCTAACTTTAGCTCTAATGCTAATGTTAGCATGAGGGCTATCGCTAGTATGTTGACCCAACCAGCAGGTCGAGTAGCGATAGCTGATTGGCAGCAGATCAGTCTCTGCAGAGTGATGAGCGAACAGGAAGTGGTTTTTCTGCGCTGCGCTCTGATTGGCCGGTTGGAGGGGTGGGCAGCCCACTGTGACACACTGACCCACTCAGATCATCAGATATGAAAGCATCAAAGTTTCATCAGATCCTCTGAGAGAAAATAAATTTTCTCTTTTATTTCAGCAAAAATAATAGAATATTAAAACATTTATCTGTATTTTAGAAACATTTTAACATGTAAGGATCTTTGTCTGGTTTTCTTTATATTTCTGTTGTTGTTGCTGCTGACCGACTTTTATCAAAGAAAAGCCGGTGAAACAAAGTATCAGTCAGGGTAAGGATACTTATCCAAACACTTTATTGCTGCTGCAGATGCAAATCGATTCAGAAACAATTTCTTTAATCCAACTTCTGAGATTCAGTCTAAATAAAATAATTTAAATAAAATTCTTTTATTCTGTATCAAAATCCATCAGTTTATATTTAAACTAAAATACGTTTGTGCATAAAATCCACAATTTAAATGACCAGCATGACATCAGATTAGCTGCCTGGTTTTGATTAAATAAAATATTATTCAGAATGTCATTTTAGAGAAAACTAATGGGATCAAATGGATCTTTGAATCGACTCCCAGACCAGGATCTGTTTCCCCTTCGGTCTGTAACTGGTTTCTTCTCCTGGTACCGACCCGCTGCTCTTTGTGCTGCAGCACTGGGAGGTTCTGTGCCCTTCAGTTGATCCTGGTCCGGTTCAGGATTGGGTTCTGGTTCCGTTTCCCTCCAGGATCCAGCAGGACTCCGTCCCTCTGCTGGAATCTAATCAGGTTTCCTCTAATAAAAGCAGGGATGAAAATATGAGCTTTCTGATTTTCTGGTTATTATTGGAGGCGTTGGTTGCCCGCGGCGACGCGCCGTCTTAATCTCATCTGGAGGTGAGCGTCTGTAATCCCAGTCGCAGGAGCTTTTATTGCGTTACGCGTCCTGCAGCTGGTGGGAGCGGTTATTGCGTTACGCGCGGCGGCGGCCGGATCGGGTCCCCAGAGTTCTGGAGGCATCTGTTGGCCCAGAAGCAACAATCTGGCGGGGCCCGGTTCTCCAGAGACGGGTCCAGGAAACCCAAACCTGGGCTCCACCTGCAGCAGAACCGGTTGATTTCACTTAGCGTTTTCAAGGTTATCAAACTGCTAGCGGCGTTATTAGCAGGTGATGATGCTGCATGATGACATGAGGAAACTGTTTAACATCTACAACCAAAGGAAAGTCATGTTTGTCCAGTCTTCCTTAACAGGCTTTTATTCTGAAAGGTCTCCTGTCTCCTCTGCAGAACATCCACGGCCACAAAGGTCCGATAACGGCCGTGTCGTTCGCGCCTGACGGCCGATACCTGGCCACCTACTCCAACGCCGACAGCCACATCTGCTTCTGGCAGGTACCGATGCATTCTCACATTCAGTTGGTCAGATTTACTCGCTGCAGACAGAAATGCTGGGTAATATTTTCATTTGTCTTCAAAGCTTTAAGAAGTGAAACGTTTGTTTCCTGGACGAGCAGCAACACGTGTGAATGATAAACAGAAACGCCTCCCTGCTCTTCCCAGAACTGTTGTTTTAAATGAAAGGTCTTTACGACCTCTGACATGGCTCCCTAAGCCACACACACACACACACACACACACACACACACACACACACACACACACACACACACAGAGTAATGGCATTACTGTAAGCATAAACCACTGCGAGCGCCGGCAGGACGGCTGCTGTGGTAATTAGCAGGCAGACGCTTTGTCGGTGTGTTTGGGTGTGTGTGTGTGTGGTGTGTGTGTGTGTGTGTGTGTGTGTGTGTGTGTGTGTTTGTGTGGGTGTGTGTGTGTGTGTGTGTGTGTAGGTGTGTGTGTGGTTGGGGGGGGTCGAGTTTCTCCTCCATGTTTTTTTTCCTTCAGAATCTGAACTGGTCCAGTTTCAGCCTCTTGCTGGTTCCACAGATCATACTGGGTACAGATTGGAGATCCAAACTGGAATCGGCTCCATTCCCACTTTATATAGTAGAACCAGAACCAACCATGATTAGTTCTGGTTCTGGTTCTGGTTCTTCTAATCCGGTTAATTTAAAGGATTAAAATTTATCTCATGTTGAGTCCAGATAACACAGAAAGTCACGTAACATCTACTGGTACAAGGTTCTGAGAGGTTCTGTGAGGTTCTGAGAGGTTCTGTGAGGTTCTGAGAGGTTCTGTGAAGTTCTGAGAGGGTCTGTGAGGTTCTGTGAGGTTCTGAGGTTCTGGTTTGCTGTCGGTTCCCAGATGAACACCAGCCTGCTCGGCAGCATCGGGATGCTGAACTCGGCGCCGCAGCTGCGCTGCATCAAGACCTACCAGGTTCCTCCGGTCCAGCCCGCCTCGCCCGGCTCCCAGAACCACCTGAAGCTGGCCCGCCTCATCTGGACCTCCAACCGCAACGTCATCCTGATGGCCCACGACGGCAAGGAGCATCGCTTCATGGTGTGATCGGGCCGGGCCCACCGACCCGGACCTGAGCCACGGTTTGGGACCGGACCCGGATTCTACTGATGGTTCTAATGAAAACGAAACAAATACGTTTCTGAACGTAGCGCAGGACTATGGAAGACAATTAGTGCCAAAAAACAGGAATTCTGACTTTTTTCTCAGGATCGTTTCAGGAAGTTCAAGATGTGATTCTGAGAAAAAAAAACTGAATTCTTTAAATTTCTCAAAATTCAGAATTTTTTTCTCAAATTCCTTTTTTTTTCAAATGTATTCAAAGTTCTGAATTTTTGCCCAAGGATATGACTTTTCCTCAAAACTTTGAATTTTTTCCACTAAATTTTAAATTTATTCTGATTCTGTCAAAATGTTTTCATCCTCATTATCAAACATCACATGATCATTATCACTGATCATTATTACTGATCATTATCACTGATCATTATCACTGATCATTATTACTGATCATTATTACTGATCATTATCACTGATCATTATTACTGATCATTATCACTGATCATTATCACTGATCATTATCACTGATCATTATCACTGATCATTATCACTGATCATTATCACTGATCCATATTTTGTCCAGATGCTTGTTTCTGTTTGGACTGGAGCTCATTATATTATTACCTCTAGTGAAAGTTTTGCACTTTTACCAAAAGTGAACATTTCCTGTTATTATAGAAAATTTAATCTATGATCTAAATTTCAGCAAATGTTTCTGTTTTAGTTTTCTATCTGTGCTCCTTCAGGAACTGTGAGGAAAAAAGTCTTTTTTTTTATTGGCACTAATCTTCTTCCGTAGGAGCATCTGCAGGTCCAAACCCAAACTCAGGTCCAGGTTTGGCTCCTGTTTTATCTGCTACAGTTGATCATGTTGAAGGAATTTCAGTTTAGTGTTTTTTTATTGTTTCTGTTGGTTCATATTTATTTGCTGCTGTTTATTTAAACTTTTTATTTAGTTTCTGTTCTGATCAAAGTTTCACCATAAAACCGTCGACATTCTGGATCCGTTTCTGTTTCCATCGTCTTCAAGCTGTGTGTGTGTGTGTGTGTGTGTGTGTGTGTGTGTGTGTGTGTGTGTGTGTGTGTGCGTGTGTGTGTGTGTGTGTGTGTGTGTGTGTGTGGTGTGTGTGTGTGGTGTGTGTGTGTGTGTGTGTGTGTGCGTGTGTGTGTGTGTGTGTGTATGTGTGTATGTGTGTGTGTGTGTTCATCATTAAACACTCGTTCACGGTTCCAGTTCAGACGCTGCAGCCAGAAAGTGAAACATGAAGTGACTTGTATTCTAATCTGAGTCGGGTTTATGTTTAATCTCGTGTTCATGCCAGATTATTTTTCTCGTTGGTGATTATTGATCCTCTTCCTGCTGAAATCACTCGGTGTGAGCAGAGCTGCCGTTTCCGTGGCTGCAGTGAACGTCTCGTCCCGTTTGTCGCGCTTCTCGCTTCCGCAGTTAAAAAGTTTTTTATTTAAATCATAAACTGCTTGAAGGACGTAGAACCGATGGAAATCAAAATGTTTTTTCTCTTTATTTTAGGTTTTATTTATGTTAAATTTATTTGGGTTAAACTTTTTTACTTTAACTTTTTTTCACTTAAAACTGTCCAGAAAAGTTCCTCTTTTCTTAAGACTTCCAGATTTAAAGCTTTTATTATTTTCTTTCTCTCCTTGAAACACTTTAAAGTCCTGGTTCTCAAGCTGTGGCGCACGGCCCACTGGCGGTACGCCTGATGGGAAAGATTTGAGCCTGATGACATGAAGTCCCAAATCAGAAATCTGCAGGATCGGCTAGCTGCTAGCAACATGACTAGCATGAAGCAGGTTGTGCAGAGAAGTGACCTGTTCACTTTATGTGCACGGCGGCCATGTTGGATTCTCAAATCTGGATTTGGATATTTGAAACAAGGAGTAAATATCGATAATGACACTTGATTCTTCAATTATGCAATAACAAGAGAAAAGATTTACTTCCTGTATTTGTTCTGAAACGTTTCAGAACCGCTGCTTTAATGGTTCACCAGAACTTCTGTTGGTACCAAAATCTGAGTTCAGAAAAACCAGTAAAAGTTTCAATCGATTCAGATTTTTAGTTTTTGCTTTTAGGTTTTTTTTCTAGACTTTATTATTATTATTGCTAAACTGAATGTTTCCTGCTTTCAAATTTCTCCTAATTTTTCTGTTTTATTTTATTAAACTGCTGAAGTTTTTCTGTGAAAAGTGAAATTTTGACCCAAAATGTTGTGAAAAGTCAAACTTTCCTCCATTGATTCCAGTAAATGACCATAAAATCCTTTCAGATTATTTCAGGTAAAATCCACTGCAGACAAACTCGATGTTTAAAACATTTTGTAAATCAGTTCAACTTCAACCTGTTACATGATTATCTGGTAAAAACTTGGATAATTTGCACAATTTAAAACATTTTGTTCTTTGTTTTGTTGATTCTTTGTGTGAAACTTTTTATTGAATGTTTTTCTTCCTGCTGTAAAACGTCGTCAAGCTTTTAGTTTCATTCAGAGGAAACTATCTACATATAGATCTATATAGAGTTGTATCTAGAAAGCCGTTTCTGCGGCGTTCCACCTGTAAACCGCAGCGTGTCAAAGCTTTTCACAGCTTCTTCTTCTCCTTAAAGAGGAAAAAGCGGTGCAGCTTCTGATCGGAGGGATTTCTGAGGCGACCTGACAGCTCTGAGATCTTAATCTCTCCCTCTCTGCAGCACTCTCTTAACAGTTTGAGGAAATATGTTTGCTGCGCGTCTCGGGGGAAGACGGGTGAGAAAAATACGGGAGGCAGAGAGTAAGTAAGGATCAGAGCATCGGAGCGGAAAAACCCAGAAGAAAACTACAAACCAGAAGGAGAAACTTCTGCTGTCCTCAGATATTATTTCCAGAAATGAGTGATTCTCTCAGCTGGTTGTTGGTCTGCAGTCAGTCGGTGTCGTGTGAAGTGATGCATGGATGTGAGCTTCGCTCCGCAGCTGCTGAAATCTCATCAATGTGTCGTATTCAAACGTGAATTGATGTTTAATAAAGACGTAGATTAAAACTACAGTTTGTGTCCATTTCTTCACTTTTCAGCTGCAGCAGCTGAAGCAGAAGATCAGGTAAAATCTCACGACTTGTTTTGGTTTAGTTGATTGTAGTTCAGGTTTTTAAAGTTTCATCTTTTAATTCGGCGGTTGGAGTTTGTAACCAGACGCCGTCGGTTCAGAACAAGATGTCTGCTCAGAGCTAACAGAGATGGAGTCAAAGTTCACCAGATATTTTTGTGGTGTTTTATCCTGTCAGGAGAAATGCTGCCTGCTGAGCGCAGAAGATTGGAGGCCTAGCAAACAGGCACCCTGTGGAGAAACTTAAAAGCAGAATTTGGATTTTCCAGTCGCTGGACTGAACTCTGGTGCTCTTCACGTGCAAATGTGAACGCTAAGTGGACCGGAGACCGCTCCAAAAGCAGGAAGTGAACTACAACGCAGGTCATTCTGGGTAAATGCAACCAAAACTACTGTTAGCCTAGCGCTAACGGGAAAAACTGCTTGTAATTATTATTTTTTTAATCAAAGAAAAATCCTGGAGTTGCTAAAACCTGATGCTGCTCCATTTTTGTTTCTATTTGGTGAAGAAGGAAGTAAAGATTTTTGTGTTCTTTCCTTCAGTGGTTTTTGGTGCAGCGCCCCCGCAGGCGAGGAGGGGAACAGGTTTAAATGATGTTATGAACAGGATAAAAGCTAAAATAAAAATAAAAATAAAGTGACATCTATGGATAGATGGGCTAATTTCATCTTGTATTCACAGATTTCATTTTCTTTTGTTGCTTGTTATGGATTAAAAACAGATTTCATGTAGTTTGATTTTTTTTTTTTTTTTTTCAGTTTTAATATTTTATTATGAAAGTTAAAACAGAATACCTGAATGACGGTTAATTTACTCACATACCTGACACTTTAATCACATTCCTCCTTCTAAACCCTGGACAGGCCCAGAGCATTGATCCGATCAGTTCAGGAATAATTCAGATTATTTTAATGAAACTCAGACCTTTGGTCTTTTTCATGAATGTTTGAACAGTTTAGTCTGGTTTTCAGCATCATTAGAGGTGAATCCCGGACATCAAACGGTTATAAAGTTTTATCCTCAATTCAATTTAATACGTTAAGAAGCTATAAAGTGGTTTTGTTTAGTTTTGTTGCAGAGGTTTTCATTACTTTTTGGAAAACTAAAAGCTACTTTTCTTTGCTCGGAGTCACAAATAAAATATATATATATATTATTTTGAAGTATTTTTGAGTTTATATAACATTTTCAAGCAGGTTGTGTTAATTTAGAGGCTTCTTGTTTCATCTAAGTTTAGTTTCTGAGAACAGTTAAAGTTTTGGGTTTATTCAGAGTAACGTTGCACCTGAAACGAGAGCAAACTGCTGGAAACTTCTCCAGATCAAACTCTTCAAAGGTCCACAGGTTGTTTTGAAATCGTCTGACAAGAAATGATGAGAAAAATGTTGAGCTGCAGCTGATCAATACGATCGATAACCTGATGGGGGTCGAGACTGGAAACTGATTAAAGGCAGACGGAGGAGATCCTGCAGGAAAACCGAGAAATGAAAAATACAGATCAGGTGAGATAAACGAAGCAAGAGGTCAAAGGTCGGAGCAATTAGTGGGATCTCCTGATTCTGACAGCAGAAGTTCATCATTCAAGTTTATGAAGGAGGGATGAATATTTAGGAATCTGTAAAGGTGTAAATAATTTCTCACCATTTTCTATTCAACCATAAATTGTCATAAAATCTCAAACTTTGTGCTTTAGCGTCTCGTTTTCCTCTGGTTTCAGTTGTTTGACTCATTTTCTGACTTGTTTATTTTCTGTGTTTCTCCATTATTGATGTTTCCAAAAAGTTGCTTTTCCTCTCAGATACGATCAGATTAAGCAAAGAGCCGCCGTTGTTTCAGATCAATACGATCTCACAGCTGGATGTGAGAAAAACTGCAAATGTTTAGTCACAACTATTCTGACTGATACGACCCAGTTCCAGTTAATCTTTCCAAACGGGTCTGAATGCTGTATATATTTCATTTTTTATATTTTTACTCTTACATTGATTCAGGATCCTTAGTTCAGATCTTTGTGTTGTTTAAACCTTTCCATTAAATTTCACCGGAGGGCTAACATTAGCTAGCTACCAACAAACTTGATAATCACAAAATAAGAAAATGAATATAACTTTTGTTATTAAAGCTTTTTAGGCAGCTAATGAGCTAGCACCAAATATTTAACATCCAGAATGTTAAATAGACTCTAATTATGGTGAATTTAAGATCTTGAAAAATGTTTGGCTCTTTAGCTAGCTAAATAACAAACTAGCTTGGTAGCCAGTTTGCTAAAAAAAATTGTAGCATACTAACTAGACTCTAACAACGTTGAATTTATCATGATGTAATTTATTTGCCAGCTAAATAGTTAGCTCAGCAATCTAGCTAGTTAACCCAGATTGCTAAACTCTATAAATTTAACATGCTAACTAGAGTTCAGTAATGATGAAACACATGTAGCTAAATAAATAGTTAACTACTTAACTAGATAACTAGTTTGCCAAAAACTTAATTTATCTTGATAACCACCTGGACTCCTAAGCCATAAAGTTAGCATGCTAACTCGACTCCATAAATGGCGAATTGGTCACATTTAAATGTTTTTATGTCAGATGGATATAAAAGGCCCTGAAGGCAGAAACAGAAACCTGAGATGTTAAACTTGCATTTTAATGTTTCATATTTAAACGGAGCGTTTCCCACTGGCCTCCTTCATCCCTGCAGTTTAAAGTTCATTCCTTCATCTCTCCCAGCAGCAGCTTCTGCATCAAAGCCTCCAACCTGCTAAGTTCCTCTAAGTTTTCTGTAATCCTGCGAAAGCGCGGCGCTTATTGAACACGGGACAAAGTCCTCCGGCTTCAGCATTTAAACTAAAAGAAGAAGGAAAGTCGATGTTAAGCGCAGAGCGAATGGAGATCAAAACCGGGACAACGTGTGCGCTTAGCGCCGACAAGCTGGAGTTTGTTTTTAAAGTTGGCGAGGAAGAGGAGGGCGAAGAGTTGGAGGGTAGTTAAGAGCAGCTGGAGAGAGAAAATATCGACATGGTGTCAGAAACCTTCAGTCCCTCAGGTGGGAATTAAAACCGGGCCGAAATCCCCAGACGGGCTTTGATGGAGCGGGGGCCGCGCCGAGTGGGGGCCCCGACCCCCGACTTTAAGAACACAGCGCTGTCAGAACGTAAACGCTGCTGCTTCACTGTTCAATTATCACACCGGCTTTAAAGCGGCGCTGCAGCTTAGAGCGGGATCAGGATGACTAACGGCGGCTAAGAGGCCAGGATTTCTGGGATTTCTGGGATTTCTGGGATGCAGTGTTCAGATCCAGCGCTGAGAGCAACAAACACACTGAAAGAAGTTACCGGCCGAGTTTCACGGTTCATCCAGGCAAAAGTCAAAGGTCAACAGCTAAAGAATAAAAGTGAAGCTACGATTTTAAATTCTCTTTTTTCACATTTTGTGATTCCAGCTGCTGGGTTTGTGTTGGTATGACATAGCTCTCATGATGTCACCATGATGGAGTAACTGACAGCCATCTTGATAGGCAGTTGCTATGACAACAATAAACAAGCCACAGGCTTAGAGCGAGCTCTCGCCTGGGTCCTATCTGTCTTATAAACAGTATAAATAAATTCAAACTCAGTTTCAATCTTTGAGTACCACTCACTGCATTCTTGTTGGTTGGGCAGGAGGCTCCACTTCTGCTTTTCAAAGGTGTACGGTCGTATAAAACATTGTGTTTTCTACCGTAACCTCAGAATGAAAAAATTCACAGAGATTTTGCAGAAATTGTCCACCATGTCTGATGACATCATCAGACATGGCTCCGCCCACATGGCGAGGAACACCCTGCCAATAGAAACACACTCAACTTGGCCAGAACTGAACCGGAGGTTTGACGATGTTAGGGTAACATTGGGCCTAGTCAAAGTTCAGATCCTAATCTGATTGTAAAGCTGTGAAGGGGAAATGTCTGCAAACTGCAACTTCCCTGATTTCTGTCCTTATAAACCAAAATAATTTGACTTTAAAGCAGATAATTAAAGCCGTGCCGCGCGTCACTTTTTGCAGCGTTCAACGCCTCCCAGAGCAAACTTAACGTTACATATTGATCAAAAATTACTTATGCAGCAAATTTAGACCCAGTTTCTTCTAATCTGCTTCCCTTAATTCCTTTCATCAGTTGATGCGAAGGCTTTCCTCCATCGAACGGCACAAAAACCCGATTCTGATCCTGCAGAGGAACCAGGATTTAATTATTCCCTCCATCAGAAACCAATGGGAAGCGAAGCAGCTGCTCAGGAAGAACCGACTGCGTCTCCTCATCCACCAGCATGTCAGATTAGACTGGAAATGGATCCATTACAGGAGAAACCAGCTGTTTATATGCTGAGATCGTTTGGTCAAACAGAGGAGCTTTAAAGTCAAATCACTTTTTCATCTTCAAAGAAAAACATGAGGAAATATTTAATTATTTCACCTCAACAGAAAAAGCAGGTTTGTGTGTGAAACACTGATCACTTTATGTCACTGAGCTGAAGATTGAAATGGAAACAGAGACACATTTTGTTCCAAAGCTCCAATAACAATAATAATAATAATAATAATAATAATAATGAATAAATAAATTATGAGTGAATAAAGTTATATTAAAGCTGATAAAGAGGATTAGGGTCACTGAAAAAGATAACTCTGACTTTTCAAAATTCTGACTGACCTTTGACCTTTATGTTTTCAGGTCTAATTTAAAGGAACCAGAAGTTTCAGGTTTTCATTCAGTTTGTTTTAGATCTGAGAAGCTAAAGCTACGTTAGCGCTGCTGTTCTTCATCTCAATTCAGGTTTTTCCTGAAATCTGATTTTCTTTTTATCAAGTTGGAAATTATTTTCCTTTTCATTTCAGTTTATTTTAAAATCTAAAGCCAGAAACCCGTGAAATTGTTTTAAATATTCCTCCTGCAGCGATTTCCTTCCTTCAGGCTGAGATCTTTATTCTCACTAACGGTTTAAAGACGGCGTCTCTTCTTCTGGTGTTTCTCCCAGAGCGGCCTGTCAGCCTCTAACGTTTCTCCTTAATCCTCAGAAAGAATCGAAGGAAACATAAACGAGGCACAAAGAGTGAAGAGGAGATCAAAAAACTGAAGATTTATCTGCTCAGATCACAGCGAGTTGAAGTTTAAGAGGAAATTAATGAAGCGAGAAAGAAAAGAGCAGAAACCAGAATTAGAATGTCGGGAAACAGCGACACTGCAGGCCAGCAGGGGAACTGCAGCTTCCAACTTATTTATTACTGGATTAAACATCCAACCGACCATCCAACCGTCCAGTCATCCAACCGACCATCCAACCGTCCAGTCATCCAACCGACCATCCATCCATCCATTCATCCATCCATCCATCCATCCATCCTCCTCCTCCTCGTTCTTCTTCTTCTCTGTTTGTAAGTCAGATCGATTCCTCCTCTGGTCTCTCGCTGCCTCTGATTCTGCTCTTAACGTCCTGATCTGAACACCAGAGGGTTTAACGATTGATCATGTTTCCAAACTAAGAGCTCCTTGATAATAAATATTTGATACCTTCGTGCATCAATGCGCGGCTCCTAACAGCGCCGGCTTGTTGTGAACGGCCTGGATATCGATGGACTGTTTATGAGCTGCTGATGAGACATGAATTGGTTTTGCGGCGCAGCTTCCGCTCAGAGCTGCAGATCATAATCACATCTCAGATGACTGACAGCTGCCCGTCTGCAGAGCAACACTGGAAACACAAGCATTCAGCTCCGAGCTGCACTGATGAATAACTATCAGCTCCAAACTAACTCAATATTTAGTTTGATTCCACAAATTTAGCTCACAAACTAAATGTGCAGTTTGTTATGTTAGTTTAAGCTACATATTTAGAACCAAACTAACTAACAAGCTACATATTTCATTAACAGAAGCCAAATATTTAGTTGCTGCTAAATTTGACTAAATATTGCCAACTAAATATTGAGTTAGTAAATATTGGGCTAAATAATGATGATTTATGGTGAAATATTTAGCCTTAGCCCCAAACTAACTCAATATTTACCTAGCAAGCAACAGAAATATGGAGTTAACGAGGTACATATTTGAATTTCAGCTGGATATTTAGTTTAGCCTCAGTTACATTTAGTCAGTAAGTTACATATTCAGCCCAGATATCAATATTTTGCTATAATAAGCAAATTCACTTGCAGAAAAATCTGTGAATATTTTAGCTTACAAACTAAATATTTTGCTTGCTATCTTTCTAAATGTTTTGTTTGGTTTTCATTTATAACCCAATGAATGAGATGAAAACATGACTACAACATTAACACCCAGTTTTTCCTTTATAGATCACATCATTTACACGTTTACAAACAAACAGCTGTTAAATGCAGAATACGTCATAATTCTGGCGCCCGTTTAATGCAGCACCCAGTGCTCACTGTCATTCTGTCATTTAAACTCTCAGTCAGAAACGCAGCAGATATTTATCTTCCCCAACTAAAAAGCCAAATCTGATTCTCTGATTTGTCCACGTCTGACGAAAACATGACAAACAAACAAACAAACAAACAAACAAACAAACAAACAAACAAACAAACAAACAAACAAACAAACAAACAAACAAACAAACAAACAAACGCAGCGGCTGTCACAATATGACACTGAATCTCCTCCATCGCTGATTCCTCAGGTCTATTAAATCCGGCGCTGCGCAGGAAGGCGGGTTGTGACCGGCGGCTGCAGCGGCTGGTTAAGGCGGCTGATTGGTGGGAGAGAGAAGATCGATCGGTCCGGAACCCGGGGCCCGGAGCCAGGAACCGGGAGCCCGGAGCCCGGAGCCAGGAACCGGGAACCCGGAGCCCGGAGCCCGGAGCCAGGAACCCGGGAACCCGGGGCCGGAGCCAGGAACCCGGGGCCGGAGCGGGACACTAATTACTGCGGAGGAGGATGGAGAAAAGTTTCTAATATTCTGTGTGTGGTGAAGGTTTGATGGTCCAGTCAAAGTCAGATCTAAAAATAGTAATAGCAAATTTTAAACTTTTTTAAAAACTTTAATTTTCCATGTTTTTATAGAACGTTTCTGAGATGAAACTCAACATTTATAAATCTTTTCTGGCAAATGTAAAATTTTTCAAACTCATAAATTTCAGATTGTTTTTCCTGTAAAATTCTCAGATTAATCTCAACATTTCTGAGTTTGTAGAAACGATTTGGAGTAAATTCACTTCTTATTTTTTCTCCCGATCTAAAATAGCTGACAAATTCAGAACAGCAACATATTGGCAAATATTCCCTGATGTCAAACGCCCCCTGGTGGTGTGGAGGAATTCTCGTATGTGGCCTGCGTTTGCCCTTTTAATGCTTCTTTTTATTTATTTATTTTTTCTGATTGTGTCTGTTGCATCTTTTGTTAATTAAACGTTTTTCCATCTATTGTCTTTGATTGTAGCTGTTTTTGTTTGCAGCATCTATTTACCCAGGAATCCTTGCCTGCTCCAGACGCCCCCTAGTGGATTGTTTTATTAGCTCTGGTTTTTGTTGTTTTGCTCCTGTTTGTTTTGTAGTTTTCATCATCCTTGTGTTTGCTCCTGTTAGCTTAGCCGTTAGCTCAGCCTGTTTGTTTCACAGTGGGACAGAAACTCGATTCTCTGGTTTGTTTCCGTTTCTTTCTGTCGGTGAAAAAGTTGCATCTCTGCTGGATGAAATGTTGTTTGTTGGTGACCTTGACAGGCAGAACTCTGGCCTGAGGGCTGTCCTTCAGCCAGGGGGGGGCGCTCACACATGAACACACATTAACCTCATAGAAACACAGGAGTGTGTGTGTGTGTGTGTGTGTGTGTGTGTGTGTGTGTGTGTGTGTGTGTGTGTGTGTGTGTGTGTGTGTGTGTGCAGTGCAGAGTGATGCAACCACAGAGAGAGAGGCTGGGCTGTGGCTCATTAATATTGCATTGATTGGAGGGAAAGAGGCAGTGGACTGGAAGAGAGAGAGAGAGAGGCAGCAGGTGCAGGTCCAGGTTTTGACTAGGCCATTTTCCAGTTTAAACGGTGATGTGCAGGAAAAAATATTTTCTTTCATATTAGACCCAAAAGAAAACAAAGTAAAAATCATCACAAGTTTTATTCTTATGTTAGTAAAGTTACGAAGTCGGAAACTAACAGCAATAATTTTAATTATTTAGCCTCAATTTAAGATAAAACAATAAGGATTACAGTTTCATCATTTTATATTCATTCATTTATTAATGTCAAAGTTTCAAACTAAATATTTAGTCAGCTCACTATTTAGCTTCATCTGGAAATTTAGTTAAGAGAAAATATTTAATTAGGAGTTAAATATTTAGTGTGCAGGTTTTAACTAAATATTTATCCCATTTAAACTAAATATACAGTTAGCAAGCAAAATATTTAGTTTGGACATAAATATTAATGAGAAAAAACTAAATTCTGTCAGGAGCTAAATATTTAGTTGGTAATATAAATGTATTTAGTTTTGTTTAGCTAATTAAAATTTTATGATCAGAACTAATTATTTAGTTAATTAAATAATTAGTTAACTAATTATTTAGTTCATCAACTAAATAATTAGTTAATTATTTATTTGCTGGGACTAAATGTTTAGTTTACAGTCAGTGCTTACTTAGCATGCAAAATGTAATATGCTAAAAAATAAAATTTAGTAATTTCACATACAAAAATTAAATAATTTTTGAAACAAAATATTTAATTAGCAAATTAAGTATTCATCTTAATAACTAAATATTAGTTGATGTTAAATGTTTAGTTTAAAACTTTGTTATTAATGAAAGTATAAAACTGAAAATATTATCCTGTATGGAGCCACATTCCTGCCAGTAATTCTTTATTCTTTTCTGTTAATCTCAGTTCAATCTGTTGTTTTTTTTACTTTCTCACCACCAAATAAAGAGAAACGTGTCGACAAATACTAAATTATTGTTCATTTCCCAGCGGGCAGCGGCTGAATGACTGGAACTGGTCCTGCTGGAAACCAATCAGGCGTCAGACATGAGCTTCAGACGAACCCTGGAAATAAAACAACCTGAACGCCGGAAATGGAGGAACATGAAGAACGAGGGACAAGAAGAAAAGGTTGCAGCTGAAGATGGAGGAAGAATTGATGGAGGTGAGAAAACAATTAAAACAGTCAACAGGCACTTTGGATTCCCTCGACTGCAGCATCACATCAGACTCGCTTCGGCCCGGTTGCCACAGGAAACACTTCCTCGTTGGGCCTAACGCCTCACTTCCTGTCCGCCGAGACTTTCAGAGCGACTGTGTGTGTGTGTGTGTGTGTGTGTGTGTGTGTGTGTGTGTGTGTGTGTGCGTGTGTGTGTGTGTGTTTGTCATGTTGCATGTCTAATTTTGACAGCATGGGAATGAGAGAGTAAGTAATGGTCCCAGCAGACGGTGTGTGTGTGTGTGTGTGTGTGTGTGTGTGTGTGTGTGTGTGTGTGTGTGTGTGTGTGTGTGTGTGTGAGTCCAGAGAGTTGTATCCATTAGTGATAATGGGGAAACAGAGCTGCTATTATCTGTTAATGGACAAACACACAACCACTGCTGCGTCTTTCTCTCTGACCCACTGAGGCCCGCGGACGCCGGGCAGAACCAGAACCAGGTTTGTCTCTGAAACCCAGATAAACGATTCTGTTCAGAAAACATTCAAATCTCTGAGAAGTTGATGTTTAACAAACTGTAATGTTCAGAAGAATGACGGACATTAGCAACAGGCTAACGGACAGGAAGGTTCAGTCCTGCTTTCTCGCGATGCCAGCAGACTTCTCACAGTAAGAGTCACTTTGCTAATAGCAGATATACGGTTTTTATTCAGCATTTTACCAAATTATATTCTTGGAAAATATAAAACACCAATTTCTGTTTCTGTTTCGAGTTATTTGATGTTAATTGCTGATTTACCACCTGATTGAAGCTGATCAATAATAATATTGATTAATTTGAGTCTTTATTCCAATATTCTATGATTATTTTTGATGATATTTGATAAAGTGTAGCATTTAAAAGTTTCCAATATCATTTCACTCACATTGAACTGAAGCTCTAAAGGCCTCAATCAGATGAATTTAATGAAAACTTTCTCCTTTCCTTCCCTCCTTCCCTCCTTTCCTTTCCTCCTCCTCCCTCCTATTAAGGTCAGGTCGGTGCTAAGTGTCTATCAGCGGTGATGAGGCTCAGGAGGCTCCTTTGTCCTCAATGAGGGTGAAAATTTGAAAGAGCCACAGAGCGAACAGCAGATTCCCTCCATCCTTCATCCCTCCATCCTTCATCCCCTGGTCCGATCAATCGCTCCCTCTGCCTAACAACTCTATTGATCAGATGCACTAACAACATCTTTCATTTATTAATTATGAGAGAAAGTCTTCCAGGGATTTGGCTTCCAGCCCCTAATGTTCCTGATCCCACACCTCATCTTAAACCTCCCAGTTCTCCCAGTTTCACTCCAAAAACCCACAGCGCAGATCTGAATCCATGGGAAACGAGTTGGATTCACAACGAAATCTTTGATTTTTCCATTGTTTTATTATTTTTCACCTGTTAAAAAAGTTTTGAAAAAACCTTAAAACTCGTTTGTCAATGAGCTTAAATAAATTTATTTTCTTTGGACATAAAGAGAAAAAATCCAGATGTGATGAACTTGGACTTTCAGAAACACATAAAGTCAGTTACAAAGTCAGCCTTCTATCACCTGAGAAACAAAAACATCTTCACCTTCCTCTGTTTTGTTGCTATTATCATAATTGTTAAGAATAAAGGCTGAAAACATATTTGAGTTACTGTAATTGTGAACATTTTACAGTGTAACATGGGGTTGATTCGTCGTCTTTCCCTCAGTCTCAGTCAGTGAATTCACTGCTTTCTTCAAGGTCAGTGATGTAACTTCATCGCATTGACCAACCAGACAGAAGTTTACAGAAACACTCGTCTGAATCTCCTGTTGAATGAAGCAACAGGAAACATTGTTGCGTCAGGAATTTCACCCCCAGGTGTTTTTGTGTTTTCTGGAAATCCTGCTTCTGCTGGCAGACGTTTCATTTTGATTCTTTGCAATAGAAAAATTTTATAAATACCCATAAAATGACATTTTGCAAGCTTGGAGATGTAATCCTGTTTTCTGTCAAACCTGTTTTTGAGCATCAGGGGAAGTCAGCAGATCTGACCTCTATGACCTCTGATGATAAACGGAGTCATGATTATTTATTACACAATTTATTTGAGAAATTGTTTCTTTTTAGATGTAATACAGAAATATTGCAGCTTAAGTTTTTATGAATTTAAATAAAACATTATGCTGCAATGCATGATGGGTATATGATGCATGCTAGATGCTACATAGCTAGCTCTGTCCAGCAAACATTGAAGATAAACAATAACACTTTAAACATACATTTATTATTTTCCCATTTGTTTTAACTTCTGTTTAGCTCAAGCTAATGGCATTAGCTAACACAAGCTAATGCCATTAGCTATTGCTAATGGTGTTAGCTCTCGCTAATATAGTAAACAAGCCGATCATGTTTGTTTGTTTTAGCAGATCTGTCATGTTTTACAGTGTATAAAATCTGAGGCAGTTTTTCTGCATCCAGATGTTTTGTAGCGTAGCGTTAGCTGAGATGTCATAGATTATAAAGATAAACAATTGAACTTTTACACAAACGACACATTTTGGGTCAACCATAAAATAATTTTCAAGGCAACGTGTTGAACTCGTCGTGGATCCTTTAAGTTCTGGTCTGAACCGGACAGATGGACCAGACTCCCGTCTTGGACTCGGACCGTTTGCTTCTGTCCGCTCTGCTCCGTTTACGGCCCTCATTGATTGCAGGTTGAGCGCTGACAGACTGACAAACAGCCTTTTTATTAAGGGCCTGTCTGTCTGAGCTGGTAGCCAGAGACCTGAGAGAAGAACAATTCAATTCACTTCAATGGGCTTCATGCTTCCTGCAGGGAAACTTTCATTACAGGCATAAAAACCTGATTAAGGACCAAAACATTGACACGACTTTTACAAACTGAACCCAAAGCTGAAGCTCTTTGTGTTGCTTTACTGTCTTCAATCGGCTTCAAGGCGTTTATAGAGATTCATCAGATAAACTGGAAACGACTGGATGTTACAGGTTACAGCTTTGTGCTAACGATTAGCCGCTAAAGCTAGCGACGTGCTCCTGCAGACACCATTACGATGCATCGAGTCACGTCTTTGCCTGATTGTGTGAATTTCAAAAAGTGGATTTTTTTCTAGAAGATTTTTGAGTTGAAGCTTAAAATTCATAAATTTCCTGTTTCTTCTTGAAATTTTCTGAGATCAAAATATAGAAATTTATCTCGCAAATAATTTTCTTTTCAAACTTTCTCTGTTGATTATTTCCTTGTTTTCCTTGTTTTGTTTTTGTTTTTCTTGTTTTTCAAGCCAGTTTTTGTCTCATGAATCACTGAGGATCTGCTGCTGACGAGTGAAAACGTGCAGCGAACGTTAAAACTGAAAGTTGTCTCTTGGACATTTTCCCCCTCTGTCTTTTCCTTCCCTGCTGTCCTCTGTCTCACCCGGCCCCCAGGGTGCCGTCGCCCCATTGGTCGGTGACTTGACAACCAATTAAGCTCTAATTAATCAAGCTCCAGTTGACGCTAATGTCCTGATCCAGCCGTGTGACAGAAATTAGGAGCTGAAAAGTTTAGGAGCGGAAAAACTCGGATAAATCAGTGAGTTATAAGAGAGGCTGGCAGAAATGTTGAGTCTTTGAAAGGAGAAGGAATTAAATTTATTTGAAATCTTTTAAATAAATGTGGGACAGACTTTCAGTTTATAAAGGTTTATAAATCTACAGCAAAAAATAAATAGTTATGTGATTGTTTTCATATTTAATTGACAGAGATTTAGATTAATCTATGAGAATAAAAAAGGAGTAAATTTCAGTAATTTTACATATTTCCTGTAAAAAACTTGAACATAATTTCAAAAGTCAAAAATGTTCAACTTTACAAGCTCAGAAATTTGTAGAAAATTTTTTAGTTCTTTTTTTTTCTTGTAATTTTTTACTTATGAATATCAAAATGTCCAGGTTTAAAAAAATTTTTTTTAATATAAATTTCAGATATTTTCTCAAAATTTAAAATATTTTCTTTGTTTTTCTAGATAATTTCTTTGATTAAAATTTTTTGTGATCATTTTTAAGACTTGAAGCTCAGAAATTATTTTACTTTCACTTGAAGATTTCTGAGATTAATCTAAAAATATTGGTATTTTATTCTCACAAATTTACAACGTCTTGAGTTGAAACAATTTTCTTATTTTTTCTAGAATATTTCTGAAATGAATCTAAATATTTCTGGGTTTTGTTTATTGAAATAAGTCCTTTTTTCTACCTAATTTGCTGTCATAATTGACATAGACCTCAGAATGTTTGGTTATTTAATTGGATTTTGAGATAAATTGATAAAAAATCCAAATTCTGAGATTAAATTTGGAACTTTATTCATTTATTTTGTGGTGGCCCTGATGCGGTCCAGTGGATTTCCTTCCTGTTGTGTATAAACAAAGCACAGACCCCTGAGCTGCTCTCTGAGCCGTCCAATCGGGGCGGAGAGGCGGCTCTAAAAATAAACGTGCTAACTGTGGGGGGCCCGGGGCCCCGAGGCCGGCTGAATGGAAGTATTGATGAGAACAGAGCAGAGTGTTGGAGCCGCTGGCGAGAGGCCACAGCAAACTACTGATCGATGGTTTTCAGCACATCACACACACACTCACACACACACACACATACACACACCCATACACACACACACACACACACTCCCCGGTTCAAACCCAGTGTCGGCTTCTTGTCATTATGGGAAAGGAAAATGTTGCAGTGAAACGTCCAAAATTTCTTTATGATTTACTTGAATTCCAACTGAGTTTGTAAATCAAACTCTCATCTGTCTGTTTAGCAGATTTTGTAGAATCTTCAGGGCCCCCTGCTGGCCTGGAGGCCAAACAGCAAACAGGAAACCTTCAGTTCAACTGATAGATAGATAGATAGATAGATAGATAGATAGATAGATAGATAGATAGATAGATAGATAGATAGATAGATAGATAGATAGATAGATAGATAGATAGAAGCTGGTTTTCCTTTCTGTGCAGGAAGTGTGTTTTGTTTCTTTGTTCCCAGTTTGACCATTAAACGTTGCAGATGGATCTACTGGTTCATCATCAGCAATGAGCTGCTTGTCTGCAGGAAAAGGTGGTTTGTCCAAAGCAAGGTGACCTTCATTAAAGCACAGGATGGTGAAGTCATGGTGATGCATCACGTCTGCAGGAGCAGAGAGGTGACGTGTTTAAAACCTGCAGATCATCCAGGATTCATCCCCAATCTGACAGGAAGCAGATTTATAATAAATGCAAAGCAGAACGTGGATTTATTTAAGGGCTGTTAAAATGATGGCAGCTGCTTTTTGCTTGTTGTCTGGGAAACGAGACGTTAAAATGTTTGAGGAGAAACAATTCACAGGACGAAGAGCTGAATGTCTGCAGAGCAAAACATCAAGAGACGTTCCCTGAATCAGAGAACAAATCTACTGGCTTACAGTCTGGAAACTAATCGAACACAGAAAACTGATCCGACTGCAAACCTCGGTTCGGTTCGGTTCGGTCCGGTTCGGTTCGGTTTGAGCCTTTATATCGGAAAACGTCTTGTTTTCCCTATCAGGTGGGAAAACGTGAGAATGTAGAGAATTTTGCTGAATGAAGAGACGGAGCTGCATTTCCTGCAGCTAATCTCTCATTTAGTCACAGATTATTAAACAAATCAAACATTTCATGACTAAGTCTCGGTTCTGTCCCAGTTTAAATGAAAACGGATCAAAAAGCAGCTTCAGTGACGCCAGAAGTGAAACTGACCAGCTAATATTAACACACTGACCTTTAAAATGACACATTTCACCAAATTTAACATTTTTACAGTGTAATTCATAATAAATTCCCACAGAATGATTTATAAATAAGAACAAAAGCAGAGCAGAGTCAGAGCTGGAGCAGCAGAGGGACGGAGACAGGTAGAGGTCGCGACCCCTGCAGCCTTTCCTCATGCAGCTGTCTCCCTTTATCTCGTCCTCACAGATCAGCAGCAGGACGAGGCACAAACTTATGATTCGCCCTCTTCATGCCGGCGCCATAACTCACCCGACACCTCGCGCCTGCTGCCGCGGCAACGGGGGCCGCGCCGTGGGCCGGTCCCAGAGGTCCGCCGCCAAACGGGACAAATGACACCGGGGCGACCCGGGTTAATAGAGCGGCGTCTCTTTTAATTGAAAAAGTTAAACGATGCGACGAGGCCAGGATGTTATTACAGCAGAGCTGAGATGGACGGCGGCCTGGAGGACGGGTTAATGAGGACAGGGGAGCGGGCCGGTACCGGTACCGCCACAGAACCACGATGAGTTCAACCAGATTCACTGGATCAGATCAGCAGCCAGAACATCTTTACAGGAAAAGAAGCTGCAGCTGAAGAGAGAGAAATGAAATGAAAAATCAAAGAATGAGAGGAAAAAAGAGAGAAAAGAAGAAAGACATCTGGAAATAAAGATAAAGAGGATGAATGAATGGATGAATGAGAGGATGAATGAGAGGATGAGTGGATAAATGAGAGGATGAATGAGAGGATGAATGAGATGATGAGAGGTTGAATGAGAGGATGAATGAGAGGATGAATGGGATTGTAGATGATTTTTAATCCACTTTCTGATCTCTGAGGGTGAAACGTGGAACAATCAAAGTATTTCAGTTTCTTTCCTCAGTTTATGACAGAAACTTGATTTCAGTTCATCATCCTGTGTTTCCTGTATTTCATCCCATCAGTTGATCTGGTTGAATAAACTCAGAAACTAAACGTTGAGTTTCTGATTTCCTGATTGATCTTCAGTTTTAACCAATCGCTGCATTTAACCGCCTGGTTGTTACAAAATGAGACAAACCCAAAGTTCCTTTTTCTGTTTAATTTCTGACACCGATCCAACGTTGAGCCTCTTAGGGTCCGCCAACTTTCACTGCTCCCCTTCCCCCTTTTACAAGTCATCATTTATTAATGGTAAGAGGTCTGCGTAAAGCATTAGCCGTGTTTGTGATAAACCATTAGTGGTGTATTTCATTTCTCAGTAGGAAACGGCGGAGCGCTGGGGGCCGTTAGGATCCGTTAAGAGGCGGCGGTCGGGGGGAGAGGTTCTTCCCTCTGAGGTGATTAGAGCCGTCCATTTAGTTAGAGGGTGCGTACGCAGACACATGTCCAGAAACCCAACATGTCCGCCTGCTGTGCTGATGAGCTGATTTACAGGCTGACATGGTGAAAACATGCAGCCGTCAGCACTCAGCCCTTTAAGACGCCTTTAAAATGGCTGACGAGACGATTTTTACCTCCTGAAAAGTTCAGAACAGGGGATCCAACTAACCAATGCTGTTATTGGAACTTATAGTGAAAATATTTACATGTTTTACTGAAAACTGCTATTATGTTTCTGTCCAATGGTTGAAGTTTGTGGAGGAAACTCACTGAGAAGAAGAATTAAAGGGACGGTATTACATATTTTATAGCAGAATTAAATAACTATGTTCATTTAGTTGTTGTAAAAATTTTCATGGATCAAATATGACCTGATTTAACACCTTCAAATTGGGCCTCTGTCTCTTTAAGAAGCTTCTGTTCCTTCTGAGGCTCCGCCTCCAGGAAATCATCCCAACATGGCTCCTCTATTAACCCTTTAACAGCGTTTTTGCTCTGAGAATGAGGTGTTTGCTAATTGCTGCTGGCTAGTCTGAAGGAGCTGAAAGGGGGAGGAACTGCGCCCTGAAGGCGGGGCTAAGTCCACCCAGGCGTTTTGTACAGCTGAATGGTTGCCATGGAGATTAAAAGATTCTTCAAACATGCATGAAAAAACTGTTTATGTTTGTGATGAGGGAATATAATTTCAAAGACAGTTTTACATAAACTGCCCCTTTAAGGAGATGCAATGGCCTAGTCAAAGTCCAAACCTTAAGATCTGATCATTTTCAGCGCTGATTAATAAAACTGTGGAACTGAAGCAGGACATTCCTACGTCTTCAGGTCACATTGGTCTGTCTGTCCACATCCATCGATTATTGATACCGATCAGCAGTTTTCCTCCTTCTGCTGCAGAAAGGATCAAACCGGAGCGTCGGTTGGATTCCAGAACCGGGCGGCGGCGAAGCAGGAAGTCAACCTCCGTCTGGTTAACGCCGCTAATTTCTGAACAACTGAAGTTCAAACATGCCGGCTTGTCAAACATCCCTGGAGCAGAAATCAATAGATCATCATCTCTACATGTTACTGACTACCAGCAGGGGGCCGCGAGGAAGAGGAGGAGGAGGAGGAGGAGGAGGAGGAGGAAGAGGAGGAGGAGGAGGAGGAGGAGGAGGAGGAGGAAGAGGAGGAAGAAGAAGAGGAGGAGGAGGAGGAGGAGGAGGAGAGGGTTACTGTGATATACATGTTACCATTTTATTCTATCCATCCTTTTTCCCTCGTTTTAGGAAGAATCATTTTCTGTGACTCATGTTATTGTTTAGCTTGCTAATGTTAGCTCCTAGCTAAGGTTAGCTAGCATTAGCTAGGAGCTAACATTAGCTCCTAGCTAACATTAGCAAGCAGCAATGATCTTTTCTTTAAAAAGATCAAATCTAAATTCCCCTGAACATGAATCAGGATGAAAACAGCTCATTTCATTAAAAGTCAAATCTCACATAAATGCTCAAGTCCTCAAAATTCATCAACTAAATTCCCAGAATATTATTTTGCATGAAACTATGGATCAGTTTCCTGCTCCATTGTTTCTGTATCGATCATCCGGGAGCCGTTGTCCAAATGCAAACAGTGATATCAGCCATCGGTAAGATACCAGTGTCAAACTGGGAACCAGTTAAAACCAGAGTCAATGATCAACCTGCCCAGTCAGTGAGTGATGGATATCGATCGTCATTTTCACAGATCATTTCCTCTGAAGATGATTAATAAATCTGTTTTAAACCTCCAGGCTTCGGCGGCTCTTCAGAGGAACCCGGATCTACATCCACATGATTTATGAACATTTGATTGGACTAGACCATTTATGAAAGAGAAATGTTGGGCATAACCTGAAGAAAACCAAACTACTGCCAGTTTGTTTCTTTAATTAGTCCTGAAGTTTTGGATTCTTCTCTTCAATAATTTCCACTGAAGTCTGCCTCACCTGTTAATATCTGGATTTTTGTTCCTTGTAAATTTGAACATTTTTAGGTTATTTGACTTGTTTTTTAGTTTCCTATCAGCATCTTTGGCGTTTTGACCGTCGTTCTGAGTCTCTGGTCCAGAAACGATGCAGGTTTTGCGATGAGACGCTCGGATCTCTGTCCTATTTCAGGTCGTCGTCACGGATCGGATCAATGGCCGACCAATCGATTCTGTTTACAGTCATGAGAGAAACCAGCTGCAGGTTCTGATTTCTCAGATAAATGAAGGACAAACAGACTCACAGCAGGATGTGAGGAAAATAATAAACCAACAATCAAACAGCAAAACATAAATATTACATCAAATAAACCGAAGACGTCTGCAGAAGGCCATGGCTTTAGAGACTAAAGCTAAAACAGGTTAAAAATATATTTAGTAGCTGAATATTAATTTCTAAACTAAATTGGTTTTTTAACAGATCAATATCTAATTATTTAGCTCCAATATATTTAAATCTCAGCTCATATTCAGTTCTCAGCACTAAATATGATCTATTTCTAACTAACTCTTTAGTTACCTAATATTCAAACTATTAGTTGACATTTAACTAGTAGGTTTTACAATCAGTGTGAAGGAATTATTGATTAGATATCAGCTCCTGTATTTTTCAGTTAGTTTTGTCTTTAAGCGTACTAAACTCTGATGTTTTGTGGTTTTAGTTTGGAAAATCAGATTTTCATTTATTTGGGTGAAAATGTGTTTGATTGACAGAAATGATCAACCTGAACTCAAACATCAGCTTCAGAGCGTCTGAGCTTCAGTTTTAGCTTCTGAAGCTGCAGATGGACTGAAAGCTGCTAAAAATAACTGGTTCTGGTCCGGCAGGTATTTATTATCTGGTTTTAACGAAGCTGAATGTTCAAGGTCAGGCTGACCAATCCGGCGACTGCGTCTCGTGATTCATCATGGCCGCCTGCGAGCCGAGGCTGGAGATGAGCTGTGAGAGGAAACGGCAGGATGTGGCGCTTTATGTCCACTGGAGTGATGGAGGACGGCGCAGCCTGCACATCACTCACACTGCAGACAGCCACGTGTGTGTGTGTGTGTGTGTGCGTGTGTGTGTGTGTGCTTTCCCATCAGCCTGCCTCATTTATTCTCTTTATCCCAGTTTGGCTCCCAGGCTAAAGGCAACAGTTATTTCCTGGGTTTCATCTCCAGGCGCCGGCGTGAAGGAAATGATGCGTCTGCTCAGTTTGTTCTGAACTTTATTATTCATCAAACCAAGAGGAAAAACTGAGTGAAAGTTTAAAGACACGATTCTCACTTCCCAGAGAATCATGGGAAAATATCCACCAGGTGATCAAACTCAGGTTGATCAGCTTCAGGCTCAGCTGTGAAGACAAAAACAACAACAATAATTTGCTTTATTTAACCTGCAAAAGATCAAATATTCAATTAGAAAACTAAATATTTAGTTTACCAAACTTGAAACTACATGTTTAAGTTGCTATTGAAATATTTATTTAGTTTGAAGCTCATTTAGTTAGATAGACATTTAGCTTGCAAGTTAAACAAACATAATATTTAGTTAGCGAGTTTAAGTTTAAAAATTAGAGCTAAATATTTAGTTTGTATCTAAATATTTAGCTTTCTAACTAAATATTTAGTTAGCAGGCTAAATATTACACTTGCTAGCTAAATATTTGGTTAAGAGGAAGCTAAATATTTAGCATCTTAGCTGAATGTTTGACTTGCTCACTGATGTTTATCTGACATTGAGGTCTTGCTGATGCAGCAGAGCACGGTGGTGGAGAGGTGATGATGTGGGAAACATTCTGGGGTCAAATGAGGTCATTTCGATGGTCCATCTGCTCTAAAAATGAAAATTAATCACAAGCAGGAGAAAAAAACCCGAATATAAATGTAAGTAAATAAATGTAATGGTTTTTGCTGAAGTGATGTGACGCGGTTTTTGCGCTGCTGCCTGTTTTTGCGGCGCTTCGCGCTGCGTTCAGGTGCTCTGGGTAATTTCGGTGTCTGGAGACGTTGGGCTGACTGTCCTCTCTCTCCCGAAGCTCCGCCTCGGATGTTGCTGCCGCTGCTGCTTGTTTATCTGATTACAGCCTTACAGGAGCAGCTTCTCCTTAAAGCGACACGAGTTTAATTAATCAGCCTGAACCAGCAGCAGCAGCAGGAGGAAGAGAAAGAGGAGGAGGAGGAGGAGGAAGGAGACCGACGCGGAGGATGCAGATGCAGCGCAGCATCCATCTTCTCTCTGCCTCTCTGCTCTCGGCGCCTTGCAGGATGATGAGTCCGATCTGAGCCGCCATGGATGCCGGGAAACCGTCCAGCTTCTGCTCGGATTTGCCCCCTGCAGGAGGAGCGGGCCGTGAACGCGCCACGCATTCAGACAGGCGGTGAAGCTGCGGGTCTCCAGCGCGGCCTGTGAGGTAACACCACCCTGATCCTCCTCCCTCCACCCCCACATGGACCTCTGACAGCCGCCTTTCGCTCCGCCGCAGACGCGGTGCGCAGATGCGGCGCGCCGATGCGACGCGCCTGGTTGTCCGCGCTGCGCGCCGCGCTGCGGCCGCTCGCTGAGGCTGCGGTCCGGGACGGCGGCTGCCCGCGGCGCGGCAGGATGGTGCGCGTCGCCAGCGCGCTGGGGCTCATCATCTTCAGCGTGGCGCTGCTCATCCTGTCGCTCATCAGCTACGTGTCCATCAAGAAGGACTTCCTGCCCGGATCCCCGCGGTTCGGGGCCAACGGAGGCCCCAGGATGTACATGTTCCACACGGGGTTCCGGTGAGTCCAGAGGAGGTTCTGATGAGGTTCTGATGAGGTTCTGATGAGGCCTGCTCTGTTTCCATTGGCTCTGAAAACCCAAACCTGACTCATCATTTCACAGATCCTCAGTCTGCAGAATCTTAAAGCATCGCTCACTTCCTGCCATTTGGACCCAAAAAGCCTCAAATAGAAACAGATTTTACACCAATATTTATTATATCTAGTTTAATATTTACTGAGTGACAAATATTTAGCTTTAAACACATTTAGTGAACAAGCTGCAATGGCTTCAATCTAAATATTTACATACCAAGTTCAAAATTTAGCACTAAAGCTAATTTAGCTAAAAACAAAAACAGCTAGCAAGCTAGCTAACCACTTAGCAAGCTAAACATGAAGCTTTAATTATAATATAGTTAGCAAGTTTAACATTTAATTTCAAACAAATATGTAGTTGGAGCTAAATATTAGCTTGTTAACTAAATAGTTTTGTTTTAAGTTAAATATGTTGCTCTCTATCTAAATACTAAACTGGCTAAAGTTTTAGTTTGAAAACAAAGTATTCTGTTAAAGCTAATAATCACTGTTTGGAGAAGTAAAACTGAACACTGATGATTTTAAAATTATTTAGCAGAGAGCCAACAGGGTTAGTGTATCAGAACTACATATCGCATTGCTATAGCACTTTAGCATTAGCTTCTGCTACATATTGCGTTGGTGTAGCGCTTTAGCATTAGCATTAGCTTCTGCTAATGTTATGTTTTCTAAATGTTGGTGACAGTTTCCGCCAGAACAGTGTAACCTCATCTAGCTTTCATAGAGTTTATCTAAAATATTGAAAAGAAAATTCAAAGCAGACAGGAAGAGGTGAGGGAAGCTGTAAAGCTGTAAGGCTGTAAAGCTTCTGCTCTGAAGTGTGCATCAGTGTTTTGGTGTTATTGACTTTCCTCTGCAGCTCCTAACAGCTTTTACTGATTCCTCTGGGGAGAACATGAACGTTGCTGTATTTCACTATGTTAACTCGTCCAATCAAACTTGTTACGGTCCGAGTCGGTTCGTCTGAAACCGGCTGTCTAGGGTCCGGGTGCGAGACGGGTGGGTCATTAGCATAGCACAGGTTCTGTTTGGATGCACTAACAACATGCTAGTGTTAGCATGTCAAGAGTCAAATGTTGCTACTGAGGAACTTTATGTTTACGTTACTAGAATGAGACATAGGGCATCAGATGCTAATATGCTAATAGATAAGCTAATTTTTCAATTAACACTTTGACATTTTTGCTAACTTTGAAAACTTTTTAATGCATTTATCCTTAGCATTAGTTTCATATTTAGCATTAAGTTCCACTAAACACAACTTCAGCAATTTAGCATTGAGTTTCCCTAAATATGTTGGAAATGCACTTTAGCATAAGCTTATGCTAAATATGTCGGCATTGCACTTTAGCAAAGTAATTTTTCCTGATAGATTTATAAAATCACTTTATGTTCATATGTAACGGATTTTCTCATCACTAGTTGTTTTTGACCTTTGACCTTTTTTGCTAAATCTCTTTTCTGTCACTCAGATTAGCAACTCTATATTTAAATTACAGCACTGTGCAAAATATCTCACTTTCTGCAGATTTTCCTTCCAAGCAGCCTGATTATTGTCACCATTATTATTTTATCTTTTCGTCAGCTGCATGCTCAGCTCCAATGTGTTGTTAGAGCCACTGGTGTCGGTTTAAAGCTGAGAAGTCAGATGTTTTTGTATTGTTGTTTTTTACATCTTTGCTGCAGCGAGAGGCCGCCTCGTAAACCTGACCTGAGGTGAATACAGAGCGATGTTTTCTACCCGTCTGCCTCCTCTAACTCCCTCCAACCAGCAGCTTTTGCTTCAGCTCCGTTTGGCTGAAAAACAAAACAAAATAAATAAATCTGCAGCCGACTGCAACAACTTTGTTTCACAGATGAGACAAAGCAAAGTTGAGCCATAGACGCTGACTTTGCCTTGGCAACTTTTAGTCCTGTGTTGATTTTGGAACAGCATCAATGGAAAGAGATTAAAAATAAACTTTTTAATGAAAAAATGTTGGTTAGTAAAAGAAAATGCAAAAAATACACTTTTATGATCCTTTGACATTAAATACAAAAACAATAAATTGAGCTATAAATGAGTATTTTTAGTATTTTCATGCTGTTTCTGATTCAGCACTGCTTCCTTCTGCCTGAAATAATCTGTTTGCCGACATGAATGACCCGGTTACTGAACGTCCTTTTAACTTCTTGTTTCTCTAATTTGACATGTGATTATTTTCATATTGTAATAAAGGATCCAGATTTGTTTTTAAACAAGGTTTTAGTTTCTTAAGCTAGCTTTAGCATAGCTATTGTAGCAGTTTTGAACTATTTTTTTAACCTTTCCAGTGCGTATGAGGATGCTAACATGCTAATGCTAACTGACAGCGGTTAAAAAAAAGGCAGGAAAACACAAACACAGTTTTTTACATGTTAGCATGATAGTTTGTTGTTCAATTTTACACTTTATTATGCAGATTTTTGCAGATGTTCTGTTTTATATAACTAGAGTTGCTTTTTCAAAGAAACTCATCAGAAGAAAGTTGGTGAAAAAGGCGGGAAAACGGCAAAGCTAGCTAACGTAGCAGTTCCAGGTTTTTATTGTTCGTCATCAGAGTTAGTATAAAAACTATTTTCTTATATTTTAAACATTTATATTTCAAGCAAATTGTTTTATTGATGAAAAATCACCTACATTATAAATTTATAAAAAATAAATATTACACCCGTTACTAATTGAGCATATTTCCTCATGTAGAGATATGATTGAAGGAGAATTTATGTTTACTTTCTTTTCCTACAAAAACTGTTCATCTTAACAAGAGAATTTTACATATTTGGAAAAACATTTAAAGTAAAAAAAGAAATGATTAAAATCAGTAAATGCTGAAAAATATAATATTTTATCCAACGTTTGGATTCTCTGCTAACAACTTGTTAAGATGGGCAACGTTGCTGCAACATTTTGGCTTTCTTACTAACTTCTAAGCTCAACTTTGAAGTTATTTGCGCTTTGAATAAATAAGAATCTTTCAGATACAGAACAGAGACTGAGAGTCTGCATTTACACTGAGCCGACAGCGTAAATGAAAATGATTTTAATGCATCTGGTTTTCTGAACCATTTTGTTGCTGCAGTTTTTAGAAGCAATTTAGCTCCAATATTCTGATAACCAACAAATAAATAAAATTTTTATGTCTCATTCTATCAAAATTCATCTTATTATTATAGTTTAATCCAGACGTCAATGTGCTTCTGGCCCTTTAAGAGATATAAGCAGGTAATCAGACAGGTTTTACTGAGCTGCACTGCAAAAACACAAAATCTCACCAAGTATTTTTGTCTAATTTCTAGTGCAAATAAGACTAAATTCAATTAAAAGTAACATTTTAGCAGAGTAAAGAGTTATTTCATGTATGCTAAAAATATTTGCTTAAAAATTAGACACAAATACTTGTTAAGATTTTTATAGTGTAAAGATTAACTGGAGCAGAAAAAAATATTTTATAATCTGTTTGAAATTAATCTCCCTGCTGTTTATTTGGCTGTTTATTAAATTAAACAGTTGTTTTTTTGTTGCCTTGACAGCTAAATATATAATTATAAAAAATAAAATAAAATAAAATATTGAGTTATTTGTTGAAGAAACATTTAAAAAATAGTTTAGACATTTTTTAAAATTAAGAATCCATGATTGGTTTAAATCATCAACCTGTCTGATCATTGCTTAAATTCATCTCAACTTGAAGCAACTATTTTATAAAACATTTAAAAACTTTGATTTGTTTTACATTTCCGATGCGTCTGCATGCAGACGAGCTGAACTGCTTCTGAAAACACGTTGAGTTGGAAACGCTGATGCAGGAAAACCCAGTTAATCATCTGGTTTCTCTGCAGCTCCCAGCTGGCCATGAAGTACCTGGATCCAGATTTCCTTCCTCTGTCCAACGCTCTGACCGAGGATCTGCAGAACGCCTCGAAATGGAGGCACAACAGCACAGCTTTCTCACAGCTGAGGTACGACAACGGCAACAGCCTGACAGGCTTTTGTGCAAACGGCCTCAGGATGTGGAGCAAACAGCAGCTGAAGCGTCACAGTTACTGAAACCTGGGAAGTTTCAGAAAAAGACGTGGAAATATTTTATTAAACATGTTTATTTAAAGCTGCAGTGTGTAAGTTTTTAAAAAAAAGTTTTTTTAAATTATTGAGACATCATCTGTGAAAAAATGTAGCTCCTCTGCCTTCCCCCAGTGCTAACCAAGAACAACCAATCAGAGCCAGGAGGCGGGGCTTAGCGCTGTCAATCATGTCCCATTAGCTAAAGCTAATGAGTAATGCAACGAATGACAGCAGATAAACGGTTTTTCTGTAATGTTGAGTTATTTTTTTAATCACCACATTTAACAGCGCGTTTACAGGTTGGTTGACAGCGCAAAGACCCGCCTCCTGTCTCTGATTGGTTGGTTTTGGTCATTTGTTTAGACGCAGCTCAGGGAGGAGATTCATGTTTTCACAGATTATCTGACTCATATTGGACTTTCACAACATGGTGACACATTATATAAAACAGTGTTTAGAAGTGAGTTTTGTTGTGATGTATTTAAAATAATCAGACTTTTCCACCAAGAGCCTCCATTAAAGTCTCTGATCCGTCTTGCAGGACGGAGATTTCTCAGCACATCGACGTTCCCCGTAACTTCACCTTGACCCGGGACTCCGTCAGAGTCGGCCAGCTGATGCACTTTGACTATTCCAGCCACAAGTACGTCTACTCCATTGGCGAGAACTTCCGGTCGCTCCTGCCGGAGGTTTCGCCCGTCCTCAACAAGCGCTACAACGTCTGCGCCGTCATCGGCAACAGCGGCATCCTGACCGGCTCGCGCTGCGGGGCCCAGATAGAGAAATACGACTTTGTCCTCCGATGCAACTTTGCGCCAACGGAGATTTTTAAGAAGGACGTTGGGCGTCGGACCAACATGACGACCTTTAACCCCAGCATCCTGGAGAAATACTACAATAATCTGCTGACTGTGCAGGACAGGAACAACTTTTTCCTGAGCCTGAAGAAGCTGGACAGAGCCATCCTGTGGATCCCAGCGTTCTTCTTCCACACGTCGGCCACGGTGACCCGGACGCTAGTGGACTTCTTCGTGGAACATCGCGGCCAGTTGAAGGTCCAGTTGGCCTGGCCTGGAAACATCATGCAGTACATCAACAAGTAAGACTCATTTCATCAGGAAAAACTGATGAAATGAGTTTTCATCAGTTTTGCATCACCTTTTAGATGCAGGTGAGCAAAGTTTAGTTCATCTGCTGATGGAGCATCTGACACATCAACTTTGAACAGATTTTCATTTAGTTTTAGGTCTGGACTTTGTCTAGGCCACTCCATTTCATCTACAGCTGTTTGTTGTTGATATTCAGATGATGTATTGAGCAGCTTAGGGGTGTAAATATTTTTTCCAGGTGCATGAAGCCTCCAGATTGTGAAATAAATCCACCGTTTCGGTGTCCAGATCCTGTTTTTAGTGGTTTCCAGAAGCTAACATAAAGCGAAGCTGCATGTTTACAGCAAAGAGGAGCTTTAGCCTGAAAGCCGGATTATGAGGAAGCGGCTATTTAACGAAGGGAATGAAAGGCGGCTGTAACTGGAGGGGATTTAAGTCCGGCGCTTAATGGTGTCTCAGATAAGTAGGCAGCTTGTAACAGTAACCTAATCTTTAGCAATCCCATTAAATCTACCTGCAGAGGGAGAATTACCACTTCCAGCAGCTCCACGACTCCTGGACGCTTTTGTCCGGGACGCTGTGGAGAGTCTCCCCCTCTGAGAGGCAGAACCAGGAAAAGAACAGAGTTTTTTTTATCTTCCTCACTTTGTTAGTCAGTGGCTGTTCTTACAGGATGAGTCTGGATAAGCCCCGCCTTCTGCCTGCCACCAACCAATCGAAATTAAGGCAATCCATAATTTCCAAATAGATATCTTTGCTGTTCTTTTCTCTGCAGGTACTGGAAAACCAAGCAGTTGTCTCCGAAGCGCCTGAGCACGGGGATCCTGATGTACACGCTGGCGTCCTCCATGTGCGACCAGATCCACCTGTACGGGTTCTGGCCCTTCGGCTGGGACCCCAACACGGGGAAGGAGCTGCCGTACCATTACTACGACAAGAAGGGCACCAAGTTCACCACCAAGTGGCAGGAGTCCCACCAGCTGCCGGCCGAGTTCAAGCTGCTCTACAAGATGCACACCGAAGGTCTGCTGAAGCTCAGCCTGTCGCACTGCGCTTAGCGGCTGGATTCATCCTGCTAACCAGCACAGCTAACGGCCAAACTACGGCCAAACTACGGCCAAACTACGGCCAAACTACGGCCAAACCGGACCTGGAGTCATTCGGAGCGAAAGCAAAATCGGGGCCGTAAGACGTAAAGGATGTGGGGGAAGCCAACCAAAAACCTGCTGCAAAGCTAATAAAATTAGCGTCAGGCCTTTGTGCTGCGTTTGTGCTGCTAGCATTTTAAAAAGCTTTCAGAGGCTAACCGGACTCCTGGTACATATTTAGTCAAAATTATTGTCAAACTTTTGTGCTGCAGGAATATTTTGTTTGCGCTGCTTTTACTTGAAAGACATTAATAAAAGTTCAAAGTTCAGAAGGTCAACCAGCTCAAATCCAACAAAACTGGTGTTAACATTTGTACTTGGTTTGTGCTGCAATTTTTTGTGCTGCTTTTGCTTAGAAAATAGCATGAAAATATTTGCTGCACAAACATTTGACACCAATTTTGTTGTATTTGGTTAATGTGGCTGGGCTGGTTGACCTTCTGACCTTTAAACTCTCTGTAATATCTTTAAAACCATAGCAACACAAATTAAATTTGCTGCAGCATCAATTTTGTTTGATTTTGTGATCATTTTGGAGCTGGTTGACCTTTGATGACCTCTGGAAGCATTTATTAATATCATTGACAAGACAGCGGCACAAATGTAGCACAAACTGACACCAATTTTGTTCGATTTAAAGAAGATGGGCTGCCAACGTTTCTCAGGTGAGAAAATGGCTGCAGCTCTTGGGAAGAGTCTGATCTCCAAACAGCAACAATCCAATTCACTGAAGTTTTTGTTTTCTAATGTTTAAATGAAAGATTGATCAAGTTTTCTTTTTCTGCGTTTCTGTTAGTTTTATTTGCTATATATAAAATCTGAAAGTACATTTCCAACTTTTGACCGTCTCAATATTATTTTTAGGTGTGCAGAAAACATGTGTGGATTTAGTTAGCATCCAAACTGAGAGCTTTGGAAAAAATCAAGGCGTCATTAAAACGTCAGAGCTCTGATGATGACATCAGAGCAACAAGATGCAAAACCAGTTAATAAACTGGAAACAGGCCAGGAGTTAAAATGGGAAACAAAGCAACTCAACACCAGAAGCGTTGTTGTGAAGATAAAACTGAACACGAAACTCAACAAAATGCTAGCTAATAACAGCTAACTGCCATTTTTATTTAGCGTGACAATAACCTGGTTTCTGATTCTTTAAAAGCTTTTACTCAGGCCAAGTTCCACAAAAACACATTTCTATTGTCAAACATTTTCTGATGGTTTGTTAGCAGCTTGAGATTGCTAAAATTCTGATAGTTGCTAGTTTATGCTAGCTGTGCTAAGTGGCCTTTTTGTGATTCATCTACTTCTTTTTAAACACGTCATAATTTAAGCCCATAACCTTCAATAATCCAAAAATTACATTCAAAGATTTACTAATGGCTGCCGTAAATGATGTCTAATGTCCAGAAGCTAGTGCCAAAAGCTAATAGCAGTTAGCTGCCATTTGGTTGTTGGAGACACTCATCTGTTTTCCAACTCTGCAGCCAGTTTTATGCTGCTGGCTGGACATTTGGTTATTAGTTTACTGAAAAACTAATATTTAAATTTAGATTACATTTAATCATTTTCTCCTGGTTAGCTAGCAGGCTAACCAGGACGCTAATGTTGGTTGGCTAGAATAAAAGGTAGTGAGCTAACAATTAGTTTTTCACTTTTATGACACTATTTTAAAACAAGTATTAAATCCCAATAAATAATAATAAAAAACATATTTGTTATGGTTTCTCTGAGAATGCTAATGTTTGTTAGCTGGTGCCATTGCTAGCTGGATGAAATTTGTTGCAAAATTCTGTTCACTAAATCAGATTTTTTGCTTGAAAAACTGTTGCTTAGATCTAGTGACTACATTAAACATTTATATTTTAAAATTAGGTGATAGTCAAATGTTAGCTTAAAAAAACAGCTGCAAACCATTAGCTGCCAGAAGCCCATTAATTTACCTGATTTTGATCTTCATTATTAAGACTCCTTGACAAATTGACAGAACTGTTTTGTTGCATGTTTCAAACTTTGGAGTAATTTATTTATTTTTTTTAAATCTTACGTGACTGAAATATAAATTGGCTGCTGTTATGTTGTGTACCTGTAAATCTGCTGAATCCAAGGCTAACAAGTGTTGCTGTTAGATTATAAATCTAACAGGAGACAGCAACAACGGGCGAGCGACTGCACAAATGTTGAATGTGCTGCGCCTCCATCCGTCACCCTGACCTCCACCCCGGCTTTCCGCTCCGTTGCATACAGAACACTCTACCTCCTGCGCTGGTGCTGGATGTCCAGGCTGGACAGGCCTGATCTCGTTTCAAACGCAACAATAAAGCAGGAATCTACCAATAACGATGCTAACTGGAACAGAACAATGGAGAAAATAACTTTATGCCAAGCATTAATTTTACAATGGGAGTCGGTGGAAAATGAAAGCACTTCGAAAATTAAAGCCACAATTTTCTCACTGTCTATGACTCAGTGATGGGAAACACATAATCCTCCTCACATTTGTCATGTTATCATCTATGAGCTAAATCAGGCTAATGAAAATGTTTGGGTCATTTTTGATCCATTTATTTACAGGATAAATTGGAAAGTTGGTGGAACTGTTGTGGATGTGCATTCTCAGGTTTTTCTGACTGTATTAAAGCAGAATGTTTTTTTTTTGTTGTTGTTGTTGCTTCTCAGCAGTGGCGACCTTTAGAGGGGGGCTCAGAGGGACCATGGCCCCCCTCCTAAAAAATATTGGTCACTAAAAAATTGATTAAAAAATACATTTTCATCAAGCAAAACCTAATAAATAAATGCATATAATTTTAAACAAAATTAAAAGTTTATTAAAAGAAAGACATTTTATATATTTAGCCACCTGTACTAACATTTTTTTGGAGCCCCACTGCTTTTTTTACTAACATTTTAAATCAGTTATTGTTATCAAAGACTGATTCTGATTTAAAACCTTATTGCTTGTTATTGTTTTAATCATTATCAGCCCTTTAAAACCGCTGGATGAACCTTAGGCTCATTAAATGTGAATGATTGAATGCTACATGCTAATTTTCCTTGCAGGTGAGGATGCCGTGTTTTCTGCGTGTTTTTATATGTGATGCCATGTTTGAGTGAAGTTACCCAAACTGGGTCTATTTTTGTAAGCTTAGCTGCATTTTCTGCTTTTTGCCTTCATTTATTTTTCTGCTTTTGTTTGTAAACAAAAATACAAACATAACTAGAAATGTGTCTTTGACTAAAAAGATTGTTTTAATCTTGCTGAAAAAGGGAAATATGATTTTGCAACATGATTTAATATTCATAAAGTTAGTTAAAGTGGGTGATGTGGTTATATTTTCAGACATATTTGTGTTTCAGTGGAATGTATTATTTTTGCACTTTGGATGAAACAGCAGCTGCATCAAATCATCAGATTAACTATACAGTAGAGATATAATTAGACATCACACAAACATACTGTAGTTTAAAAATGTTTCAATTAATCAAATACTTGAAATAAACTATATCTACTCTGTATTAATCATTTAATCACTCAATAAACTCAAACATAAGTTTGTTCAGCTTCTGTGTTTCTATAATTTCTCTTTTCTTAGATTTTTATGTCGTGTAAAACGACTTTTTAAAAGTTGGCGAAGGTTAGTCTGGAGAACTGTTGGAGAAGAGAAAAGAGATTCAGAGAATGTGACTCTGGTGGCCGAAGTGGCAGGAAGGTGAAACTCTGAGGAACTGGAAGGAGTTTTACATCCTGACAGTCGCAGAGGAAGAAAAACCTGAAGCACAAAGAGGACAAGAAATAGAGACAGAAAGAAATAAAGACAGAAACAAAAAACAGAATGAAAGATGATTTTTTTGTCCTCCAGCCCAGTTGGACTCGGCGTCCTGCGTCTGTCCGACCGGAGGACGGATCAGAGGACGCAGGACGTCATTCTGGACGTTTGTCTCTTTATCAGCCGCAGCAACGATTCCTCCACGTTTCTCAACCTTTAGTCTTCCTGATGGACGGACGGCGTCCATGTGGCGCCAAATCAGGACATTCCTGGGTCCAAAGTCCCTTCAGGGGACCCCGAACCGCAGCTTTGACCTCACCTGTCATCAGTTCAATGCAGACCTTCGTCATCCACTCGTCTTCATCACCGTCTGATCAGCCACTTTTTAAAAATCTCAACTGTTCAATAAAACTTTCTATGTATTTAATCTGACATTTAAAAACATCCAGATTATCGTTCCCACTTCTTGTAATCTGGGAATATTTCTGGGAACAGAAGTGCAGAATCTGGGTCAGATTGGACAGAGGTCACATGGTGCATGCTGGGTCACCTGACCTCTGACCTCTGACCCTCTCAGCTCTGCTCTTGCAAAACAACGTGAGGAGAAACGTCTGGATTTCAAACCAGATCAAGACGGAAAAAAATAAAATAAAATTCAGGAAATGTTTCAAAAACAAAACAAAAAAATCACTTCAAAAAATGACACGTAAAACTAAACTTTTAAATAAGTTAGAAAATGTTTTATTGTTGCATGTGTACAATTTAATTTTATATTCCATTAATTTAATTTAGATTTTAATTTGATTACATACAGATATAGAAACAAATAAAATGAGAAAAAAGTTCACTGCAAAAACAAAATCTTAAAAAGTTTGTTTTAGTTTCTGGTGTAAATATCTCAGACACTTAAATAAGAGAAAACTGCAACTGTTCAGCAGGGAGTTTATTTTAAGTCAATAATTTATGGATATTGATTATTTTATGTATAACAAGATATTTTCCCATTTTATTATGAAATAATCTGCAAATAAAATTTGTATTTTTTTAAATCAATTTTAAGAAATTATTGACTTAAAAGAAACTCCAAACACTGACAAGATATTTAAAACTTAATTTTGTTTTATTTCACGTGAATTAAAATATTTCCACTAGAACCTGAACAAAAATACTTGGTAAGGTTTTGTGTTTTTCAGTGTTTTAGGGCAACAAGTCACAATTACACTTAAAATAAATAAAGTTCATCTGGACCAAAATCTGAATTCACCTCAAAAATCACCTGAATCCTGATCTTTAACCAACAATTTCTCAACATTTAATTCAATAAAATACCAATTTATTTTTACTGACAATGTATTTGATTGAAATGACCTTTGACCCCGAAGGAAAACCAGGGTGTTTTCATCAGGATGTTGAAAATTTAAATGAATCCAATAAAACATATTTTACTTAAAGGTGGAATAATAAATAAATCACTTAGCAACCGATTTTTAAATCAATATACAAAATGATCAATACAAAATCAATATGATTTGTTGAAACTGGATGTTTTCTGTGTTCATTTCCTGAAACTTTTTCTCTCGTTTGATGAAACTTTGAGGCGAGAAGCAGAAACTGTGACCCAGCCGGAGCTGAGGTCCGGACCGGTTCTGCTGGTTCTGCTGGTACTGCATCTGAATGCTGCGGGTCGAATCCACACCGCCTTTAATTTCAACAACTTTTTAAAAGTCTTCATCTAAAAACTTTAATATCTCCTGAAGTTGACATATTCCAGTAAATATGTTTGATAATTAAAATGTTTAGCACTAATTTTGCAAGCTGTGAATTTATATTTGTAACAAATATGATTTTTAAACTGATATATTCATGAAGTTCACATATTGCAATAATATTTACCAAATATGTTGCAAACTGCAATTTTTACTAAATTAAATAAGTAAAAATTTACAAATATGAAGTTTATATTTGTTAAATTATTTTTTTTTCTACATAACAAATTGAATTGATTTCATTTTAAACACCTTAAATGATGCAGATCTGCTTTTAAAACTGAATGCATTTTCAAACTTTAAGATGTTTTTGTTATATATTTTCATATAGTTCACATATTCCGGTTTAAATATAAAGAATAACAATGTTTAGCTCTAAGCTGTGCATTTATATTTGTAAGATATTTACAGTCAGTTCAGTATTTGGTCCAAGTGAAAAATGATCAGATTATCTGTGAGATTATTGGAATAATCACACAGATAATAAATGAGGGTAATATTCTTATTTATTAAATGTCATATGTTGTTTATTTAAATCTAATCACTTTGAGTTTAGATCATCATCACTCCCTTTTTTTCTGTTTTTTAATTAATTAAGACGGTAAATTAAATGCTAAACCTGGAATTTGATCTCCAGTTATTGATTTTTTTATTGTATTTATTGGACTAAAATGTGCAGAAAATAAATAAGGAAGGATTTTTAACTTTAACTGAAATTCTTCAGTTCTGTATTTTTATAAGTTAGTTGAAATTTGTGCATCTTTTGAGATATTCATCTGAGGAAAAGGAAAGAGGAGCAGATTTTAGGAGGACAAAGATTTAAACTGAACAGATTCCCCAAACTGAACAGATTCCTCAAACTGAACAGATTCCCCAAACTGAACAGATTCCCCAAACTGAACAGATTCCCCAAACTGAACAGATTCCTAAAACTGAACGACTTTATTCTTGTAAAACTCTGACTTTCTTCTGGTATTGTTATTTATTGTAGTTTCTTATCGTGGCAGTAACCCTAACTCTGTGAAAATGAGCAGAAATTGTTAAATTCGCCCCACAGTGGAAAGTCGGGCTGTAAAATGCTGCTTCTCTTCAGTTCGCTGATTGGTCGGATCCGCGTTTGGCCACGCCCTCCACATCTCCCTCCTGGGCTCTGATTGGTCCGCGGAGCCGCCATTCCAGTTGCGCCTCCCCGGAGCGGCAGCCCCGTTCGTCCCCCGCCTCCTCCCGCAGCAGGGTGGGTTGAGCCGGGTAGGGACCGCGGACAGCTCCGCTCCGAGGAGCAGAGCAGCACCGGAGGAGGAGAGGGCTGGATATGGGGGAGCCGCCGCACAGGCCCGTCTGATCCACAGAAACACACAAAGAGCTGGAGCCGGCGGAGGAGGAGGAGGGAACCGGTTCTGACCCATCCCGGAGCAGCAGCAGGAGACACGATTCCGCTCGACCCAATGGACTGAGAGGACAGATGAATGAAGACTGCCTACACTAACGCCTATCGATGCCTGGCCAAGGACCTGGACGCGTACGCCATGAACCCGGACATGACAATGGACGGCCTGGGCAGCCTCCACGGCGGGGTGGCCCCTGACGCGGAGCTGATGAGCGGCGGCTCCTCGGGCCTCCGGATCCACCAGGACCTGGCGCCGCGGCCGGCCATGGTGTCCGGGATGATCCTGGAGGGCAGCGGGGAGTACCGGCCGGAGCTGTCGCTGCCGCTGCACCACGCCATGAGCGTCCCGTGCGACGCCGCGTCCCCCGGGATGAGCGGCACCTACACCACCCTGACCCCGCTGCAGCCGCTGCCGCCCATCTCCACCGTGTCCGACAAGTTCCACCACCACCACCACCACCACCACCACCACCAGCGGCTGGCCGGGAACGTCAGCGGCAGCTTCACCCTGATGCGGGACGAGCGCGGGCTGCCGGGGATGAACAACATCTACAGCCCGTACAAGGACCACATGTCCGGGATGGGTCAGAGCCTGTCCCCGGTGCTGGGCAACGGCCTGGGCTCCATCCACAGCACCCAGCAGGGGCTCCACAACTACGGCTCCAGCTCGCACGCAACCCACGACAAGATGCTGAACTTCGACCACCAGCACCGAGGCCTCGGTGGCCCGCCGGCCGGGATGATGCCGCACCTGAACGGGATGCACCACCCGGGGCACCACCCCCACCCGCACCTCCAGTCGCCGTCGCACGGGCCGGTGTTGGCGTCCACGCGGGAGCGGCCGCCCTCCTCCTCGGGGACGGCGGGGGGCGGCGGGTCGGGGCAGCTGGAGGAGATCAACACCAAGGAGGTGGCGCAGAGGATCACCGCGGAGCTGAAGAGGTACAGCATCCCGCAGGCCATCTTCGCCCAGCGGGTGCTGTGCCGCTCCCAGGGGACGCTGTCCGACCTGCTGCGGAACCCCAAGCCCTGGAGTAAACTAAAGTCCGGCCGGGAGACCTTCCGGAGGATGTGGAAGTGGCTGCAGGAGCCCGAGTTCCAGCGGATGTCGGCGCTCAGGTTGGCAGGTAGGAACCCGGAGGAACCCGGAGAAACCCGGAGGAGCCCGGGGGGAGGCTCTGGATCTGAGAACAGGGGCGTCCGAAGTCAATTGGTGGCCCCAGGATTGATTTGGTTATCATGCCCCCCTGACTTCAGTTAACGGAAAATATACATTTGTTAATTTACTTTTTCAATTCACTTTTTTCCAATTTTAATCAGCATAAAAATGATTACTGCTGAATCGTCACCTTCTTGAAATAATGGCCCGAGTTATTTTTCATCAGGAGTAATTTTTGGGCATCGTTTGGCAAAAAAGAGGAATTAATTACTTATTTAATTTACCTAATTTTGCCAAAATCAACTCTGGCTAAAAACCCCCCAAAATAAAACAAAACAGAGTCATTGACAAAAAAAGTTATTTGGAAGTAAAAACAAACAAACTTCTTTTTTATTTTATTTGTTGCTGAAAGATAATTTATTTGTCAAAAAAAGTTTTTTTATTTGTGTAGATCACGTTTCAGCAAATAATTACTCTTCTCAGTATTTCAGCAGGGTTACAATCTGTTAAATGCAAAACAAATATTTGTCTTTTATAGAAAGAATAATATAGAAAGAGCCAAATTTGCTGCATCCAAATCAGATTTATTTCATTTTTAAGTAAAAATAAATTCTTGGCTAAAAGTAACAAACATTTTGAAAGAAAGACAGAAATCCAGAGAATAAATGTGTTAAATTTAATATTTCAAATTTGCAAAATCCTATTTTAGTTTTGTTTCTACAGTCAATAAAATCCTTTTCTTTACCAAAAAAACTTTATTTGCTGAATTTTAATTTTATTGACTCGATACGTTTGGCCCATCTAACGAAAAGTTTGTACACCCTGCTTTAGAATAAAAATAATTATTTAGAATCAGGTCTAGTTAAAAAATATTAAAAAAGACGATTTAATGTTAGATTTTATGATTTATTGTTATTGATTTCCTGGTTGGGAGGAAATGTAAAAAAATTCCCACACTAAGCGGCTTTGTTTTGGTTTCCTCTGCCCTCCTCGTCTGAGTGGATGATTATTCGGGATCACTGGTGTTTTGATTACCATTATTGATCAATAACAAACCCGGATCGATAGGAAATGACAAGGTGGTGGGATTCCCCTCCATCAGCCCCTCGCGTCCCGCTCTGACGCTCCAGGTTTCCTCCCTGCGAGCCGAAAACAGAAAAATAATGAAATTCACCTCCAATATTCAGTTAAATTAATGAAATTAAAACAAATGAAGAATTAAAATGAGGAGGACTGTTGATTTAACATAAAATGTGTTGAGTTTTTTTGTGCTAGAGGAATATTTGCTGATTGTGAGGATCTGTTGGTGGGTCTGCTGCCCCCTCTAGTGAGGAAAACCCGGTTTGAGTCCAGTCAGGAGCCTCTATTGTCTGCAGAACCTCTCCGGCTCCGGCTGTTCGCCTTATTGATTGATTTGTGGGCAGATTGGAGCAAAACTGGAGCATTTCTGTTTGTTTCGTCTCGTTCTGGTGGCTCTGACCTCATTATTATTATTATTAATATAAAAACGCTCAGGTTGCATCTTGTTTGTCATATTTTAGTGTTTTATTTTATGCCTAAAACGTCTCATTATATTGTTTTGAAAAATACCAGAATATTATTTGGTTATTTTTCTTTAATTTTTATTTAGCTCTAAATCAATTAATTTACATTTTTGCTTTACAAACTGATTTTAGCAGCTTTCTTCAGGAGTAAAATTATTTTGACATTTTATTGCTGTCATGTAAAAAAACAAACATTTTGCCAGTTTATTCTGCAATATGTTCACCAAAAAATAAACTTTAATAAAAAAAAATTAATTTTCTAAAGTATTTATTTGTCGAGGAAGAAAATGTGTTTGTATTTTGACCAAACACTAAATCTGAATAAAATAAAAATAAACTTATTTATAAAATACATACTGCAATAATTTTAGTTGCTGTAGCGTAAAAACTTTACATAAAATACATTCCGCTCTACTTTACATTTCTTTCACTTGAATTATTAATTTCAGAGCTTAATTATAATATTTTTGTGTTGCAACCTGTTTTTTTGTTTTGGGTCGTTTCACAATCACAGCCTGAACTTTGGGATGTTTGGCGACATTTGCAGCGAATCACAGTCGTCCTTCTTTATCTCTGTTGGCCTCAGCAGCATTTTATCTGCTCAGTTCATGTCAATATTTCCTCAGACTGTTGAGCTCAACTCGTTATTTTCTTCTTTTGACAAACGATCCAGTTCTGAAAGAATCTGAAAAATTATTAATTTTTGCTGCAAATAGCTAAAAATCGAGCTTAATTACAAAACAAGTGATTTTAACAAACATTATATGTTTTATATTTAGAATGTAAATATATCAGATTTAAAATGTTCTTTATGTGTTTTCTTCATTCCTCTTTAAAATAAACAAAAGCTTTCATATCAAATGTGTCCATTATTCATGTAATGAATTAAATCAGTAAAATTAGCCTAATAATTCTTTGATTTTGTAACAATATGTGAAAAAATACCTAATCGTTGTAAATTACAGCAAATTTGCATAAAAAATTCAGTGAATATTTTATAATTTGCTAATTAAAGCTTTTGATTATTGGGGAAATTAGATTTTTCTCTTTTAATTTGAAGTATTTTCAACTATTCACCTGAATCTTTGTTACATAAACTCTGCAGAAATAGAAAGATTTCTGTTTAAATTTTTCTTTTAAAATAGGAGTAAAGTCGATGTTTAAAGTTATATTACTGCCCTCAGTTTGCTGGAATTATAATCATATCTGATAATGTGAAATTTAAAATGTCTGCCCGTATTGTGATGCAAAGTGTGACATTTTTCCAGAAGGGAAACAGTAACTGTTGGTTTATCGCTGTATCAGTTGCTGCTGCTCTTTAAGAATGCATCAGAAATTAGTGCTGAAGTTTCCCCGGTTCTGATAAGTGGGCCGATGACCCGGATCAGATTATCTCTGCAGAATCTGACTGTGATTTCATTAAGGCGGTTCTTTGATTTTCCAGACAGCTGCTTCATCAGGCAGGTTCACAGGAAATGACAGGAGCGAAGGAACGGGAGGAGGAGGGAGGCTGAGCCGCCTCCCGTCCCGGGCGTGTTGTAAAATGTGCTGGAACCGATCAGTTGGAGTCATTTGCTCACTTCATGGCTCTTCTCCTCTCTGAGAACAGATTCTCTTCACAAGCTAAACATCCTGCATTTCTTGGTGTTTTAGTAATAAATCGTCTTTTGTAGCTGAAATGCTATTTAACCTTCAAGCTAATCGTGTTTAAACCAGAAAGTTACAGAAGAAACAGAAACTGTGGCTGATGTCGGCATAAAGCGTTTGACATCCAAAGTTTGTCTGTAGCTGAACAATTAAATTCCTGTAAGTTGTCAGGTAACAGGAAGAGTTAAACCTCTGAAAATTAAAATTATTTTGCTAGCAATAGAGATGGAAGATCTGTAGCTCCAGAGCTAACAAGGTTAGCATCTAGATATATTTAGCTAAGATGGCCAATAAAACTGATATGAAGAACTGAACTTTCAAAACTTGTAGCTATGCAGAACAACCATCAATTACAAACTTTCTAGGTAAAAATAAATAGCAGCCAACATGACATAACTGTTCATCCAAAACAAAGAGTGAAACAGTCCAAACCTTTCAGCGAATGTGGAAACAGCGATTTTAGCTAACTGAACGTCTGAAACAGTTTCAAATGCTAATAATGAATAATGTGAACAACAGAGTATTTAAAAACTCTAATAAAAACAATTAAAACGCCAAGCTGACCCACTTAATATCATAGTTGTTCTGCAAACCAACTTTCCAAACTCATCTGTCTCTGTTTTGCTAACACAAATAAACACCCAAAAATATTTAGCCAACAGATAAACACCCATTACTTTTCCATTAACATAAATAATTTAATATCTGAAAGTCTTTTTCTAAAGGTACACAGTAGATAACATCCAGAACTGTTTTTCTAAAATAACCAACTGAATCTCAAAAACTCTTTAGCTAACACAAAGAATGAAACATTAAAATTGTTTTGCTGACATAAACTAATAAACACGTAAAGGCTTCTAGCTAATAATCAGTGGTTGCTAACACTGATTAACCAGCTAATTTGAACCTTTCAGGTGATTCAAGCTATAGTTGACAACAATTACAGAACGAATAAAACATCTTCACGAAGACAAATAACTGAATATGAAATGCTAATGAAGTCAGCTGTTTGCTCCAAACACTCATCCCAATCCCAACCCCAATCCCAATCCCAACCCCAACCCTAACCCTAACCCCAACCCCAACCCTAACCCTAACCCCAACCCCAATCCCAATCCCAAACCCGTCTCTTTTACTAAAATGAGATGTAAAAGATAAAAAAAAATGTTGAGCCAAAATAAACCTTTATTGTATAATAAACAGAAGCCATTATTAACACCTGAACATTAAAATGTTATGCTAACATGAACGGTTAAAGTTTAACATTTCAGTAATATTTATTTTATCAGAAATGGAATTTATTCTAGTCATAATAAGTCAAGTATTTATGACTGACTCCAGTTGTTTTGCCAATCAATTTTTAAAATAATGTAATTCTATGTTAAAAGTGTTTAAACAATAGTTCTCTGTCATTTTAAAAATGATGAACGTTTGGTTTTCATCTTTAATTCCTGTAAAAATATCAAATTAAGCTCCTTCAGCCTCGCAGGTATTTTTTACAGTGACTGTCAGAACAAAGGGAGCAATTCTTAGATCAGCAAAGCTACAAGCACCCAATAGAGCTGAGGTCAAAGGTCAGGGCAGTGAATCTGAGAGAATAGATGAAGCAAATTTTCCCCAGACCAGGAGACAAGGACTGCAGCATCGTAGGGAACTGGAAACTGATTTGATTTGATTCTTCTCTCTAATTTATTATTTTTTTAACATCCAACTTAATTACTAATATATTTATTCATAGAAAAACAAATTAATGGATTTTTTGCTAATATGAGACTTTTAAGAGGATTTCCTTCTTTGTTTTTTATTCATTAATGTCGTAATTTACCTAAAATTTTAATTGGTTCTTCACATGTCAGAGGTTTGATTCCTGACCCCAAACTGTGTTTCTATTCTAAAACATTTTGTCATCATTTTTGCTGATTATCTCTGAACATGTTCATGATGAAATATTTGATTCGTTTCCAGCTGAAAAGCAAAAATAATAATAATTATGGTGACGAGAGAAGAGGAAGAAAGTTTAGTTGTTGGCATTATGTCTTTAAAACTGAAGGCCAGACCAGGTTTAGCTTCTATGGACAGAAAAAATAAATAAATTAACAGTTGAAATAATGCAAATTGGGGAGTAGTAGGAGAAGAAAGTGAGGAGAAGTGAGTTTTTGTGCCACTGACAGAAAATCAGTTGTTTTATGTTGTCTTGATGTTTTCTGATGCAAATCGTGATGCTAACTTAATTCAAAACCAATGAGTTTAAAAAGTACAGTATGCACTGAATGATAACATAGGAGTTTATATAAGATTTATTTCGGTTTTCTGCTTCATCGTTTGCAGTTAAATGAGTAAAACTGCTATAAAAATCATAAGAAAAATTGCAGAATTTATTTTATTTGCTTTGATTATAATCTCTTCTCATTTTTGATGGGATCCTAACGAAGCAGGTCTGTTAGCTCAGTGTTTGGACTTGAGAAAATAAACAAAACAGGAAATTTATTCTTACTTGTAGCAAACAGAAGCTTAAATCCTGGATGTTTTGGTGATTTCAGTGCCAAAAGGCATCAACATGTTACAGTATTTGTGGATCTGAAAGCTAATTTCCTCTCATTTAGCTAGCTTAGCATCAGCTGCAACCTGAAACAGTTTGAGCATCTCCTCCTGCTTCCATCTCGTTTCCAAGCCTTTTCTTTCTCCATTTTCTCCTTCCTCGGATCGGTCTCCCCTTCGCTCTCCTTTGGCGAGGGGGGAGGAGGTATTATGTGGTCGTCAGGGGAATTGAACACAAGAGCAGAGGCAGCAGCGGCCCGATGAATTATTGATGGGAATCTCAGCATGACCCGCCTCGGTCTGCTCACTTCACTTCTTCTTCACCTCGCAGCCGGGTTAACCAGGCAAGATGGAGGGAGGGAGACGGGAAGGAGGAGTCCATTGTTTGGACGCTTTGCCTTTGAAGACCAGTGAAAAATGACAGAAAACCTGAATTTAATTATCATTATCAAGATAAAACTTGTTTCTCCACAAAATGTCTTTGGTGAAATTTCAACTGTAATGGACGTTTGGCTCCGAGTTCATTAGAGTCGGTTGGATTTTGGTTCTGATCCAACTTTTAATCCATAAATCCTGGATGAATTTGGAATCATTGTTGTTATCTGAGATGATATTAAAGGATTTAGAGGTATTTTGCCTTTTCTGCTCGACTGTATTTATATTTTCCAAAGCACCAGAACCAAACCGTCCCATAGCATGATTCTGCCGCCACCATGTTTGACAGGACAGTGTTCTAACTTTGACTCTTCCTAGCATATTTCATTTAAGTAAGTAAATTTGCTGCAAAAATACCACATTTTTCCAGATATGTTTGGTCTGTCTTATCGTTTAAGCTTCTTAGTAAACTTCAAACAACACAAAACCAACTTACAAGTAACTTTCAGCAAGATATGGAAAGTTGTTCTAAGGCAATTACTTAATATTGGTGAAAAAGTTCTCGGTCCACTGGCAAATTATTTCACTTATAACATTAAAATATTAATTTCCCAAAAAAAGCAGTAAATTTTTATTCAACTTTGACCTCATAAGGTGTCAGAAAATCGGTTCATAAATGTGTGATTTGGAGTCAAACGTACTCGTCACCAGAAACACGAGTTTGAGTGTAACAGCAGGACATCCCCAATCAAACATGTCACTTCCTGTTCTAAGTGGGTGGAGCTTAAGTGATATCACTACATGACCATTTGAATGTGTTGAGTTTTGTTCTGTGGTGACACTTAGCTTGTCTGGTTCAGCTGTGAGCTTTTTTCTACGCCTGCATGGTTTGACGCAGCTAAAAGCTTTTGATAACTTTTGATGCTTAAAGGTTTTAACTGCTTGTTTTGAAGTCTATAACTTCTATGAGGAGTTTGTTCAGACGCATGTAAAAAGTAGAGCTGAGCCTTTAATACGTTCATTTTGATTATTTCGCTACATGGATTTTAATGTACTAAGTTGAAAGTGAATCGATTACTTTTTATGCTTTTATATGAAACATCACTCCTTCTGCCCAATGGGAGTTAATTTCTGGTTCATAGCTGCTGGAAAAGACTATTGTTGTGTTCATGTTGTTCTAAAAGGAGTTCGCTTATCAGCAAAGCTAATCAAGCTTAAAACATGTAGCAGCAGAGATGCTAATGCTAATGTTATCATCCACAGTCTACATTTCTAAGGAATCTCCAAGAATGATTGTTCAGATTATATGTCTATTTATTAGTTGTTGTTTTTCAAACAGGCAGAATTAAACTGAATTGTGACGCTAAAAATCGGAATCAAATTTCCAGATTTAGAAAGATTTGCATTTTAATTGCAATAAATAAAGATCCATCATACATGAGTAGGCCTGTCACAATAATGTTTTCTGAATGGTCCCAGAAATTATCATGATAAATTATAATATTGTTTAACTTTCAATATGCAAAAACATCTGAAAATCAATAAACTTTAGATTCTGAGAAACATTTAGTACCAGAACTGAAAAACCTTTTAAATATCCAAAATAAATAACAATAAAAACCAAATGAACTGAATTATGACCAAACTTGTCCTTCAGAAAAGGTTTGGTTGAGACCAAAGTGAAGACGATAAATCATGCAAATGTAAACTGAGCCTCAGTCGTGCGATGGACGCTCATCACATTATTAATGATTTTCATGTGGAACGTTGTGCAGGAAGGATTGCTGCAGATGTAAACATGACCTTTCTAATGCAGAGCAGAAGCAGATTTAAGAATCCACTTAGGGTGAAATTGTGCAGCAAATCTGAAAGACGGAACCGAGATATTTTCCATTTTATGCATCCTGTAGCAGCAGCGCCGGTGCATTATTAATGAGGCCGGACCCGGCTTTATGAAGCAGATTACCAGCAGGTACCATGAGAGCCTGCGTCCATTTCAGGGTTCCTCTCCTGACCTCCTGCATACGCGCAGGCCGCCATCGATCTGTGATAGTGGATTTCAGAGACTCGTGATGTTTGTTTGTGTCCGTGTGAGAAGATTTGACAGATACAGTTATCTCTGTCTCAGCCTGTCGATAGCAGCGCCAGAGACTGGAAGTGAGACGTGACGAAGTTTGGGTCCAACTTTATTCAGGCTGATGAGTCGGTAAACATCCTGAAGTGATGCAGCGCAGTCAGAACCACGCTGCTGAAATTAACGCCTCGTTTCATTTGGCTGCTCTTCACTTCTGTTACATTTTAAAATGATTGCAGCGTCCAACCACATTCTGAAAATGTTGCATTTTTTCTGATCTTGGTTGGATAAAAATATCAACTGTTGACAATAAAAACAGTAAAAGCTGTTATAATTTTACACACATTGATTTTGTAAGAAACATTTATAAATTTGACGTTTTGAGCAGCTCTAATTTGGTACAGTAATTTATTGTTCATATATTAAAAGCTTTGCTGGGCCAGCAGGGCCGGAGTTCACAGGATGGGGGCCCGGGGCGGAGCAGCTTTGCTGCCTGATCCATCGGTGGGCAGGAACTGATCCGCTGCTCAGTAGCATCATTAAAATGCACTAAAATTTCATAATTTTCCAATATTTGACTATTGTTTATAGTCACAACAATCTAAAGTAATAATTTAGCTCTATAAAGTTCATTGTTTGTGCTGATTGGCTCAACCCTCAAAAGCAGATGTGGATGTTAGCTTCTGTGCTAGCGCTCAGACTGTTTCTGCTGTTTCTGCTCTGCGTATTAATGCACATCAATTATATTTGGTGTTTGAACTATTAAAATACACAGTTATAAATGTTTTTAGATATTTTTAGAGCATTTGACATTTCATTAGTCATAAGCATTATTCACACATCTTTTCACTTCATCATTTTAAACATTTTATTTTAAATGTTTTTCTTGGATGTTTTTATTCATCCAATGAAACTTCTGTTTCCTCTTGTTAGTTTTGTTAGGATAATAGATTAACATGAAAAGGAAAAACGGCTGCACATATAAAAACCGTTGTGTTGCTAGTTGCCATGGCGATTCCCGCCTTTTCTGACCGGCTTCTGTCGCCAGCCAGAAAAACAATAATTTAAATCAAACAGTCGCTGTGGACCAACGATGAGCTGCACTGAGAAACATCTGGACCCGTCAGAATCAGAACCTCCTGCTGCTGACAGCCGGACATTTTAACCAGTCTGACGGGTTTCATGAGAAATGAGAGGTTAAAGAAACTCTGATTCCTGATGTGAAGAAAACTGGGACTCAACAGGAGGAACCAGGAGGTTGGTGGTGTTTTCTCGGCACTTTGGAGGAATCCGACAGGAAACTGCAGATCCTGCAGCAGCGGGACTGAAACTAAGCAGAAGGAAACACAAACATCTGAGTTTTAATGTTTAAACTACATGTGGAGGCGAAACTGATGTGAAAACAGTTTGGATCAGAAAGTTTCTGCGTAAATCTCAGCTGCACTTTCTGGGATGAAACTTCCTGCTGTTTGGACACTGAACTGTGTTTCTGCTGGTTCATGACGTTAGACTCTCACTTCTCAGACGGAAAAGATTTTAGTTTTAAAAACATCACAGCAAACGTCTGAAATAACCTGCTAATATATTGATAATAGCTCAATAATGTTTATTGTTGGCATGTCGCTTCATTTAAATCACAATGCAGAGTCTCTAATACGCTGAGATTAATTGTTGAACATTAATTCATCTTAAAATTTATGTTAGAGATATACTGGAGTCATCTGGTGTTTGAAATGCAAATTATTTCCATTAAATGCATCTGAAAATGCATCTAAAGCAGCAAAGTGAACAATGTTAGGATTCTTCAGGTACAGATGTGTATAAATCAGATCATCTCTTTCAGATCATATTGTGTTTACATTCCTGTGATAAACAGTTTAAATATTTCGTAGCTCCTCACACAGAGGGAGCAGCGCTGCAGTGATTTTCCTTTCTGACTGTCCACATCGATTAGAGGGCGATGGCGGCGGCGGCGGCGATGGCGATGCTGTTGGCGAGCCCAGAGCCGCTGGGGCTCAGATGAGAAAATGGTTCTGTCGCAGCTTTATTAGGCCGGTCAAATCAAATGTGACACTCGGCCAATCCGCTCGGCTGCTTTGTGTTGAAAAGATTTCAAATGTTTTCCAGATAAAATCGGGACCTGCTGGATCTGTTGCTAGGTTACCGTTTCATCGTTTGTGCCAGCTGATTTTTCACATCAGCAAACAAACATTCGTATTTGGACTGAAACGATTAATCGGATTAATCATGATTAATTGATTACTGAAATAATTGAGTCTGCAGACGCAAGAAAAAAGCCAATTGCTGAAAGAAAATCAGGAATTAAACCAAAATAAAGAAAAATAAATAAACACTTTAAACATAATAAACTATAAACTGTATCAGAAATATCCTTGGACTGCAACTGTGAGAAGATTCTGGTTGTTCATGTTTATGTGTCGATCGTGTTTTCTTTGTGAGAACATTGATTATATTTGTGATCTAACAGGATAAAAAGCTTCTTAAAGTTTAGTTGCTCTTTAATGAGACTGAATTGGAGTTTGGGCCTCATTGGGTTCCTCGGAGGTTCTGGCAGAAACGCGTGAGTCCTGCAGCAGTGAGAGACACACCGGCTGAACGTCGACAGAAATACCTTCGCTTTGATGTATAACACTAACATGTTTAGAGAAAGCCGTCGCCATGGAAACAGCTTCAACCAAATGTCTTCAGAATATTTTCAGTCAGTGACATCATCACATTCAGAGTGAAAATCTCAAAACATCCAGTTTGAACTGAGGCTGAGTGAAAACAGTCCAGCTGCGTGAAGTTCAACGTTTAAACTGATCGGAGCTACGGAGCTCCAAACATGCCTGATGTTTCACTCCTGTCAGCAAAATCCCAGAATAAAATGAAAAGATTATTTTTTTGGCTAATTTCATTAACACTACATTATGTTACAACTAAAAGTGAGTCGACATTCCTCATGTTTTGATTTATGTTTTTAGTTTTCTCCAGTCATTTTGTAGACAAAGATCTGGAAATACATGTGCAACAAAAACAAAGTCTGACCACATGGTGCGCTGATAGAAAAATAAATGTTAAGGCAAAAGAGGCATAAAGATAAAATATATTTAACATCAGATATTTCTGTTTATTTTGATGTGATTTAATTGGCTGTGTTGATTTGAATGAGTGATTTTAGTTTAATAAAAACTCCCAGTTTTACTCCAGACTCATCCTGATACGACAAGCAGGCGGATTTTTCTGCTTTTGTTTTTTTCTCTGTTTCGTTTCCTCAACTCATTATTATTATTATTATTATTATTATTATTATTATTATTATTATTATTAGTGTCAGTTCAGCTGTGAAGTGATGAACTTTGGATCATTTGCAGTTTCTGCCGACATCAAGTCTGATAAACGCAGCTGACATCATTTTTATCACATTTTGCCAGAAATAAAGCAAGAAACTCTTTATTTATAATTATTTCTTAATAATTTTATCCAGTTAATATTTTAGATACCCAAGGAAAGTTTTTCCTTTTTGTTTCTATGTATGTCATATTTACTGTGTATTATATTAATTTATACATTTTCTATTCATCCTGCATTAAAGCTGCAGCACAACTTTCTCCCCTAACATGAAATGTTTCATTTTTATTCATCTCAAAATTCATTTTTTTTATTTAGAGTTTTTCTTAATTATATTTCTTAATTTTTTGTAAATTTATTTTATTTTTATTTTGTTTCTAAATTGATTTTTTTAATTCTATTTATTAATTATAATTTTAAGAATTAATTTGCTTTAATGTTTTTAATATTTTCAAAATATTGTATTATTTACATTTTTTTATTCTAATGTTACATATTTTAATTCTAAATTAAATTTTACTCAATTACATTTTTACATTTTTTATTATTTTTTAAGTTGATTATATTTGATTATGTAATTTTAAAATACTTGATTTTTAATTTTCTTATTTTTATTTATGATAATTTATTTAAAAATTTTTTTACATTTCTTTTTTATATATTGCATATTTGTATTTTTATTTAATTTAGTTAATAATTTAATTAGAAAGCAAACTAGAGTAAATATAAGATATTATTTATTTTCTTCTCGGTGTTTATGATTCATCTCTGGAATCGATGAAGTCGTTACGGTCAGATATCGATATAGAACAGAAACACGTGTTTGTCGTTCTTCCTGCTCTCCGTTCACACCGCGTTTTCCCTGAAGTGTGTGTGTTTATGTGTGTTTGTGTGTGTGTGTGTGTGTGTGTGTGTGTGTGTGTGTGTGTGTGTGTGCATGTGCGTGTGTGTGTGTGTCTCTGTGTGTGTGTGAGAGGCAGCGTTGGGGCAGATAGATGACGTGGATCGATGGCTGTAATCCCGGGCAGATTAAAAGAGCATTAATACTGGCAGCGATAACGTAAACGGTGCGGACCCAGATCTCCATTGATCTGCAGGAACCTGATCCAGACCGGTTCCTGGAAGAAACGGGGGGAGGGGGGGGGTGGACGACAACAAAAGCAAAAAAACCAGAGAGACGAGCTGCATTTGAACGCATCATGGAAGGAAGGATCCACTCTGCAGCTTTTATGGCATCTTAAAAGTTTGTTCTCTCATGAATTAATGCAACTTTATTGTTGCAATGCTTCCTATAGCACACATTAATCTGGTTAAGTTCATAAAATATACATCATTTATCCTCATATGCATTTATAATGTGACGTTGACTCGTCTTAAATTATGAAATGTTTTTAATCTTCTGCTGTTTTTTACAAATAAAATGATTCAAGACCAACAAAAGTCAAACTTCACCTAAAAACACCTAATATTAACGCAGGTAAATTCATTAAAGACATAGAAAAACTTTTGTCTGATACCCAGAACTCAATAATCCGTTTTAGCTTCAACTGGTTAAAAATCTGTAAATAAATCTCCTGCTACTCACCTTTAGTTAATTAATTAGTTAATGCACTAACAGTGTATTAGTGCATTAATACAGCGTTTGAAGTGTATTTTAATGCTTTGCTACAAATCATTAAATGTTGCCTGAAGAAATGCTGTGATCACATTTTAACAAGAACATTTTCTTGTTGTTTAAAACCAAATTTCATTCTTTTGTTTGAAATTTTTATGTATTTTTAAAGTGTAAAACAAGCTGTTATGCTAAATTAAGACTTTGCAGGTTTTAGTTTTTCCGTTCGTTTTTTCTGCATCTAAAAAACCAAAAATGCTAAAAAAAACTCAACCAGTTTCTCAATATGTTCATCTTTTATAGGTGTCTGGAAAATGAACTTCTTGAATGTAACGTCACAAATCAGCAGGCGTTGCTTCTCAACCTGTTACCTAGCAACCTCACCTGAGCTCCAGCAGATTTGGTCAGCTGGTTTTACGGCTGTATGTGCTGTAAAATGGCTACTGGAAAAGACGAGTGTTTTGCTGTTGAGTTACAATCCAGAAACCATTTGCTGCATTCTTGCTAGTTGTGCACCAGTCTCCACTTTTGCTTTTCAAAGATGAACCGTTGTTTAATTGTATAGATGTTTTGTTTAGATATTAGACCTGATCATGGAAGCATAAGAGGTCACGTTAAATGATCATTCAGGCTAGTTAAAGCTCAGTTTTAGATATCTGGAGTATAATTACAGTCGGACTAAGCTGATTTTATGTTAAAATGGCTTTCCGTACCTTTAGATTTCCTCAGTAATCACTCCTCTGCCACCGTGCTTTTAGCTGATATGAGGGATTTCTCCTTCATGGCTTCATTTAACAGACATCTGTCCTACTGAGCATGCTCAGACATGTAAATAACGCAAATCAAACTCCTCCAGGATTCACCTCACTGTCCTCGATTCTGGAGCTCAGAATGCCAATAAATCGATATTAAACAATAACATCGGAGGTTCTACCAGATTTTATCTGGAAAAGTAAAACCCAAATATCCAGAGACAGAGAATCAGTTTCTAGAGGTCAGACGGTGGCTCCTGTGTTGCTCACCTCCTCCAGATTTGTCAGTAAAAGCATTAAAAAGCAGCCATTTTGATGCGTATCAGGCGGATGGGTTTGAAGGGAATCCTCCTCGATTTGATTGCTCCACATAACCGGATTCATTAGGCCGAATCTGTCTGTTATTGGGTTACGTTTCATATTGGATGAGATCCAATTGCAGATATTACAGCCTTTAATGGAGACAGGTTTAGCAGGACGGATCCAGCTGGGAGGAAAAACCGGAAAATAAATACAGGATTTGTTATTTAGTCAGAATTCAACTGGTCTGGGAGAAAGTTTTCCACCTGTTCAACCTGTTAGGTTTTACTGCAGTTTCAGCTTAATTACTGCTCTTTACTGTTGTTTTAGTTTCAGAAAATTGATTTGTTTGGGTATTCACACTTAACGATTAATCGATTACTTTCATCTTAAATGTAAAATATTTACATTTGTTGTGCAGTTTTGGCTGAATTTCTGCTCTGACTGTTTTGTTTTTTTCAGCAAATTGCTCGTTTTTTGGATCCGTTTCCTCCAGTTACTGATTAATAAGTTGACGGTTACTGAAATAAGCAATTAATCGTGATTAATTTGATTAATCACGATTAATTCAATGAGTCTTTCCAGCCCTGAATCTGTGTTAATGAAGTTCAGAGGAGGAAACAGAAAATATGACCAGTTTGATCCTTTATTTTGTGTTTTCTCTGCTGCTTCGTGTCGCGGGGGAAGCAGGAAACCCGATCGACTCGGATCAGCTTCCAGGGATCGTTGGGAGACAAACACGGCGGTGAGCGGTTTGCCAGGATGTCCGTTTATAGCCCAACGAGCTCCTTCGGATCAATCACGTTACGATACGACTTATTGATCCTGGACTGTGTTTTCTGACGGAGCAGAACGCCGAGAGACTCCACGGCTTCTGGTTTCCAAAAACCGCCGCTGATAAGAAACAAAGTCGTTAACTCATCAGCTATTAGTCTGGCTTTGTGTGTGTGTGTGTGTGTGTGTGTGTGTGTGTAGCATGTCCAAACAGAGCGTTATCCTCACTGTCAACAGTCAGCAGGTTAAAAGTTACTAAATGTTTTCTCTGAACCTCCACACAGATGTTTGCTTTTCCAGCCCAGATGAAAGTTTCTGCAGGATTTTTCCTCAGCGGCCATCTTCCTTTTTCCGATGAAGGAAAATTAAAAAAAAACTTTTAGCCAGGCATTAAACATACTTTTCATTGAGCCCACATCTCTGTTGGGAGAAAAAAATAGTTTTCTTTTGCAATATTCTAATGTTTTATTGTATATTTTCAGTAACTACGAGCAGCAAATATAATTTTCTGCTTCTCCAACCCATACAATCATTTTTTTCATTTAGTCTGATGTAATACTAAAATTTTTAATGCCATGTTTTCATGATCTATAAGCAGAAAATCATCTCTTTCTGTTCTGTCACATAAAATTCTAACAAAAATCTGCAGTTAAAAAGCTGCAAACTGAATATTTTTGCAATCTTTTTAAATTTTGAATGTAGTTTGGCTCCAAAATAAAACCAGGTGTTTATTCTGACAAAAAGCAAAAATAATGTAAACTCTTCAGCTGTTCACACTAATAATGTAGTCAGTTCACTAAACAGTAACTTGGGATGCCGCTCTGCCATAATTACCAACATAAACATACAATAATTGTAACTTTTGCTGTTTATTAATAAATTAAATTACAACAAAAATTGAACAAAGCAAAAATGATTGAGATCTAAACAGAATGTCCCCATTAAATGAATTTATTAGTTTAAACTGAAAATTAGTGAAATTTTAGTAATAAAACAATAATCAGGTTTTTATTTCAGTCTAAATGTTGCTAAATGGACGAACGCTGAGCTGAAGGAGAGAAAACAGAAAAACATGGAAACCGATGGAGGCGGATGACATCAAACCTCCTCTGAGGCCATTTCCTCATCAGCTCGATGACATCACTGAGCCTGCAGTGGCTGTGATTGGTCAACGCGTTCGCCCTGGTAAACAAGCTGAGATACATTACTGAGCGTGTGTGTGTGTGTGTGTGTGTGTGTGTGCGTGTGTGTGTGTGTGTGTGTGTGTGTGTGCGCGTGTGTGTGTGTGTATGTGTGTGTGTGTGTGTGTGCGCGCAGAGATGGTTTATCAGTGTATGATCTTTATGTCCACACGGCCTGTAGTGACTTCACTGGACAAAGGTCCCCAACACACACACACACACACACACACACACACACACACACACACACACCCTCTTTGTTCTGTTCCATCAGCTGAAATATAAATTTATTCATTTTATTTGAGCCTTTCTTAAATTATCTCAGTTTTCTGTGTTCAGAAACAGATTATAAATTTGTGATGTTGAGTTTAAATTTGCTGCAGTGACAAGAAGTTTGGAGCCAAACTGAAACATTCCTGGTAGGGGAAGCATCATGCTGTGGGGCAGCTGAGTTGCCATTAAATCATTGTATTTCAGCAACAGTTAAAAAGTTAAATTAATCATCAGCATTAGTTCTGCTAACGCTACAGTGCTGGCAACACTTTATTAAAAGCTAATGCTAATGTGCAGCACGTTATTTAGTGGAGGCTAATGCTAGTGTTTTACACCAACATGTTACAAAACCAAATGCAATTCAAATTCAATCTGCCCTTAAAAGCAACAGTTTCATTTTGATGTTATAATTTACATACAGAAATTTTCATTTCTACGCGCACAAAATGTTCACAATGTTAGCAAAAACGCTAAGTAAATAAAATTAGCTTCCCTGTTAGCGGATTAGCATTCTGAAATCAGAATTAATGTTTCATGTTCATGTGAAGCAGCAGGACATGGAGAAGAACTGGAATATTTTAACATTTAAATGAATTATTGTTTTTATTGGACTTTAATTCTGCTGATCCAAAAACGACTCCTGAAGCAGAATCAACCAGAAACAAAGTGGCTTCAGTTTGTTGCTCCATTTCCGGTTATCTTCTCAAATCAGAAGGAGGAAAGCATGGTGGTGCATTAAGTATGACCACACACACACACACACACACACACACACACACACACACACACGCACACACACACACACACACACACGCAGTGCTGATTGCTAAGTGCTAGTATTGGTGTGTGTCTGAGTGCAGGCTTCGCCAGGCCGACGCGCTGCAGCAGGATGAAGGTTTCGCTCTCGACTCAAAGCTTTGGGCACAAACAAACGTTTACTGTTCATGTAGGGAAAGCTGCCAACCCATTTAATCTAAAACCATATTTGTAAAGATTTGATCAAATCAAACGTCCTGAAACCAAACAGGTTGATGTTGTTTACGTTTATCTGAATATAAATAAAAGCAGCTTTGATTGATTACCTGGATCTAGAACATGATGCATGAATGTTGCTGACGGTCACATCTATTGGATGTTTCTTGCAGAACCTTAAATTCTGCTTAAGAACCGATCCAGAACCGGTTCTGATGTGTTTCTGTTGGGACACCAAGTTTGTCAAACGTTCTGGTCATGTCGGTCCAACCACTTCATGTTTGTTTCACCAACCAACGTTTCTCCAGACATCGATATCGGATTATTGATTATTGGCAGAACTGGGTCGTAACCAGTCACATTTACTTCAGTAACTTTTTTTGAAAAGTATTTTTACTACTTTGACCTTTGAGTCATTTTGTTATGAAGTATTTATTTTGTTGAGTAAAATTTCTGGATTTTGTTCCACTGAATGAAAAACAAATTTAACTTAAACTCAGTTTCTGTTGAAAGAAACTCCATCAGACCACAGTGGTGGCAGTATCATGCTGTGGGCGACGTCGTCTCATTTTAGTTGGGGTGTATGTAAATTTTCGACCCTGTTGCGATCGGGAGAAAAACTCCAATCAAATTGAAACTTGTGCATTAAATCTTTGGGGTAAATTATAGAGAGGAGACGTCGGAACGAAGCGACGGCCAGCAGTCGTGAAACAGTCGCCGCCATTAACGAGCTGATTAACGACCGGACCCAAACGCAGCGCTGCGGCGTCCAAAGCCGCGGCGCCAAGCAGTGGAGTGTACGTTTGAAGGGCGACTTTATTACTTACCCTGCACTTATGTGCCCTCTGTGTAATGGATACCAGGGCTTAAGTGGTAATGGTGCAATAAAGACACAGAGGGAAGGAGAGGAGAGACGCTGGGAATGTTGGAAGAGACGATGATGAAGATGATGGAGGAGGAAGGAGAGATACTGGGATAATGGAGACGGATTTAAATCAAAAGGAAAAACCAACAAGGCAGACTGGAAGTCCAGGAAAAATATTTCTCCCCTCATTTCTAATGATAGGTTGTTAGCTTTATGCTAGGCGTAACAAGATGGCCGACAACAGCTGGGCGAGATTTAAGGAGCAGCGGCAAAAGCAAAGGAGGTGGATTAGCAAAGCTGATGGTGTCATCCAGGACCAGTTACTCTGCTGCCTGAACGTTGAGCTGCTAGCATGTCGTGATAGTCTTCAGTCAGAGGCTTCTTTAGCTGCGGTGCAGCACAGACTGATACTGGAGAGCCAAGTAGAATGAGGTTTTAAAGATATTAGAGTGAAATACTGTGATGGAGTTTTAGGGAAAAGCTAAAAAAATAAAAATATATTCCAAAAATTCTCATTATGTCAAATTAATTCTCATGATTTAAATTTTATTCGACTTTTTTCTCGTCTCATTTCTTAAACGAAATGTTTGGATTTGATCTCTGGATCATTTTTATGATTTTACTTTTCGTCCGTCTGGTTTTATCGTTGAGTTGTTGACAAAAACTGGGACATGAATTCAGGCCGGATGGAATAAAAACCACATTAGATGCATTATTCCGGTTTTTGGGGTGAAATGAGCTTCAGGTTCAGTTTTTCCAGTTTTTTGGGTTCTGGTTCTGAGTTGTCGTCCGTCTGACTCGTCCGTGGATCTGTGGAGTCGGAGGCCGTCGTGTAGAAGCTGTAATCCATCTTTGTGGTGAGGATAAAAACAGGCTGTAATGACTCCACCGAGTTCCTCTCCCTCCAGCTGTAAGATGAAACCAAGGCTACTGACTCACTCACTTCCTGTTTCAACTTTTAATAATGAACTTAACTCCTGTAACACGACCTTTAACACCGAAACGCAGCATGGAGGGCAGCATGAACAGAACAGGGACATGATTATGTTTTGGCTCAGTGATAAAACTGACATTTATGATGGTTGATAGATGCAGAATTTGAGCTTGTTGTTCAACACGTCGCTGATCAAATAACTGCAATTAGTTGTTTTTCACTGGAAAATACTGGAACTGAGCAGAAACAGTATAATTATAGAATTAAAAATGTTGAACAATATATGCAATCAATGTCTTTGCAGATTTAGAAATGATTGCCTTATTTTACCGATCAAAGAGAGAAAGTTTAAGAAAAAAAAAACGTGGGTCAAACTTACAACCCTGAGGGACACCAGGATTAATTACAGTTCACTGTTTCTGCTGGACTGTTGAGGAAATTAGATGAAAATTAAATCAGCCGGTTTGAACGTCGACTTCCTTCCTCTGAGCTCAGAGCCAATCAGAGAGCTTCAGGACAATCACCACTTCCTGTTAGGAGTTAAACACCAGGATGTTCGTTTCTATGTTAAACTTCTTTTAAAGAATGTTTTAGAATATAAAACTATCAGGACACTTTGGAAATTCTGCAATTATGTGGAAATATTGACACATTATCTGAAAAGCTCTAAAGTTTTCTTCAGTCTCTGCTTTGGTCTGAGTTTTTATAAATAATGATTCTCTGATATTGAGCTGCGTTTTAGTGTGGATGAAAAGCCAAAGCACATTAAAATGTTTTAGTTTTCATGGATTAATGTGTGGACTGAGCTTTTCTGTCATCAGGGCACAAATCAGAGTTTCCAGTTCAAAAAGTCCTGAAGAGCAATCAGAGAAAGATCAAAGTGTTGAAACGAGCCGGACTCTGTTTCTGTTGACGGACCAATCGTCTGGCTCATCCAGTGAAGAGCGGCTGAGAGCGGCTGAGAGCGGCGGCGGCGGCTCTTCAGACCAAATACTCAGTTTCATTCATGTGAAGAGCAGAAAAGGCTTTTAAAGTAGAACAGAGGAGCAGATTGGAGCACTTGACCTTCGGTGACCTTTGGCCGGCGAGAGTGTCAGCTTTTCCACTGATGCAAACCGACATGAGAAACTGAACCGATGAAACAAACTTTGATGATTTAATGGAGACTCAGCAGTTTTACTGCAGCAGACGGGAAAGTGATGATGATGATGATGATGATGATGATGATGATGATGATGATGATGATGATGATGATGATGATGGTGAAATCATGTTTTGTTTGGTGAAGCAGGAAGTGGTTGGATGATGGAAAATGAATCGGTTGATGTGGATCAAATGAAGAAAGTTTTTATTTCTGTTACAAAATGCAAAATTAGTTTCTTGTTGTGGATCGAATCTTCATCCCACTGATACGTCAGTGACAATTTCTGGATTCTGGAAAGTTTCTCATTTTGACAGAACCAGCTTGTCGTCTTATAATGAGATGAAACTTGTCAGAAATTCTTCTGTGAATTCAGATTATTGGATTCACATTTTTTCTGCAGAAGATATTTAAAATGCATCTTGGGAAGCTGAACTAGCTAGCCACAATGCTACCTGGCATGTTAGCTGCCTAGTGACGTAAACACAACGTTAGCTTCAGTGCTAATGCTATCATTTATAATTAAGGTACATTTGGTGCTTCAGCTGTTCAATGATCCATTTATTATCTCATTTAGAGGTTGATGGTTTTCTGTAGATGGAGTCTGTTGGACACGCTTCGCATCTGAGGATATTTTGATTATTGTTTTATCCTCTTTAAGGTTTTTTGCCTCTAATAGGAGACAGAAAACCTCCATGTGACGAAGCAGCTGAGAGAAAACAGCAGGAAGTGTTGCGTTGGTGTTTCCTGCTGATGTGTTGGAGACGCCGTCAGCCAGCCGCTGACGGCGTCTCCAACACAGAGCTGATGAAAGGCAGAGGATCCCTGCCGCATCGACCCCATCGATTCAGCCTTACCTTTAAAGAACAACCCCCCCCTCAGAGCGCCAAACCCTTCCTGAATAATATAATTGTGTGTTTGATCCTCACTGTAACCCAGACTGGGGGAGAAAAACCCAATCGGGTCGTCGGCTTCACCTCTGGGTTAAAGACAAACAAATCAGCAATTGGCTTAAATAAGAAATAAAACTACATGTAAATAAGTTTAATGCGATCTGTTTCAATTAATCAATTAACCGCATGTGAAATTATAATAAGCTCCATAATTTCCATTTGCATGATTTATTGTTTTTTTAATTTTCTTTCTTCCATAAACTCTTCAGTTTGGTGCTTTTGTCTCAAACAGGACAGTTTTGTTTACAAAGACGCTGTGATTCATTTTACTTGTTTCTTTTGTTTGGTTTATTTATTTTGGATATTTTAAATGTCGTCCAGTTCCAGTTAAATATTCATTACAATTATTGATCTTTGAGGATTTATTCTTGGACTATATATCATAAAAATGGTCTCAAAACAACAACATTATTGTTTATCTCAATAACATCAATAATGTGTTCAATGCGTTGTCATGGAAACTTGCCGCGTTGTCGTCCTCCTACCACTTCCTGTCGTCTTTGTCATTTCCGTCAGTAGTAACATTCGGTTGTAGATACAGATTAAGGTTATAAAACTGCAGACTGTTAATCTGTCATTGGGGATTGAACCATGTGTTTGTCCAGTGACTGATGTCGAAGTTTTGGTTTGTGTTTCTGACTGGTGACGCCTGCTGGGCCGTTTTTCTGGGTCGGTCCAGTCCAGCTCTGAGTTACAGCTAAACTCAACAAAAACAAAACAAACTGATTTTTGGACTGAGGTACACGATGTTCCTGACGCTCATATCAACGGCGATAACCGGGAATGTACGAGCCGAGTCCACCGAAACGGGCGGAGAAAGGAATCCTGGGATATTTATAGGACAGTAAATACATTGATCAGAGGATAAATAAAACGTTACACATTATGAGGAAACAGATTCATAGGAGGGGAAGCTGGTTGAACATTAACAGATTCCTACTGGGATTATGGTTCATTGTTTCTAGAGTTCAATTACCATCATTTGTCTCCCAAACAGATTCATTTATATCCAGAGATCAACAGCGCCACCTGTCTGCTTTTATCAGGAACTAACAGCTTGAAACGCCCTTCGTTCACCTCGGCTAAGAAAAACAGGATCATCTTCCAAATAAAACCGACAGAGGTGATGCAGATGTGATGAACTGACAGAGAGCGGCGCAGCGGTGTGTGTGTGTGTGTGTGTGTGTGTGTGTGTGTGTGTGTGTGTGTGTTTACAGCGAGGGTAGCTTCCCCTTACATAACAGTTCTGTTACCGAGTCTTTAACCGGATTCGTATTGATCAGCCGGGCTCCGACTCGTGCATACTTAATTCAGGGAGGTAATCAAATCAAACGCACCCAGACCTCCTGCAGGAGGCGTTAATGTGGCTTTATCTGCTCGAAACGAGACTTTCTGCTGTTTACTGCAAAACTTCACATGATTTTACTTATTTTAAAGCAGGAGTTTATAACCTGCAGCTCTTCAATGAAATGAAAGCCATTCAGTTTTTTTATGTGGCAAATTTGGAAAAAAGAAAAGAAAAAGAGAAATTTCTGCCAGAAAACTCAGAAACGTTTCTGACTTTTAAAAATCTGACAGTTTTTAGGAAATTTCTGAGATACTTTTGAATCTTAGAAATGTCCATATTTTTGTAGAAAATTTCAGAATTATTTGAATTTCTCAAACTAATGTGCAACAAATCCTAAAAAACCCAACAAATTCATACATTTATAAATTTTCACATTATTGAGACATTTGAAGTAAAATTGTGAGAATTTGTTAGTTTTGGGTGAATTTCTGTAATTGTGTTGCAAATTGTGCAACAAACTCAAACATTTTTATTCTTCAAAGAACTTAAAGTGAAAAAATGCAGGAATTTGTTTTTGTGTAAAAACTTAAGAAACTGAATAACAAATATTTAAAAATATGAAAATCCTAACTTGTTAAAACAAACAGTAACTTAAATCTTTCCTGTTTCCCAAACCCCGATTTCCTGGCTTGTGTTTTTCCCAGCATGCAAGCGGAAGGAGCAGGACACGGGGAAGGATCGCAACAACACACCAAAGAAGTCGCGGCTGGTCTTCACCGACCTGCAGCGGCGCACCCTGCTGGCCATCTTCAAGGAGAACAAGCGGCCGTCCAAAGAGATGCAGCTCACCATCTCGCAGCAGCTGGGCCTCGAACTCACCACAGTCAGCAACTTCTTCATGAACGCCCGCCGCCGCAGCCTGGACAAATGGACAGACGACGGCGCCAGCCCCGGCGCCCAGTCCTCGGCGTCCAGCACTTGTACCAAAGCATGATAGAAGACGGAGAAACGGAGATACGGGGACAAACCGGGACAAACCGGTCGGGGGCTCAAGGTTTCGTCCGGTTGAAGCGAAACTGAAACTTTTTACACCATTTTCTTTCTTTCCTTCCTTGAGGGTACAAACAGAGAGAGGGGCTGCTCACTGCCACGACTTGTCGCCAAATCACCTTCTGCTAATTTATCCTAGACGTAAAGAAAGCTGGAGGGTCAACTCATTAAAAACATACAAAACCTCACGATGGAGGGAAAAACCTCTGAATCATAGACTTCAACTGTCCACTGCTGATGTCTCCTCCAGGCTGACACTCTAGCCCAAAAACCAAAGACTAGAAGACAATGTGTGTTTTCTATTATGCAATATAAGCTAGGAAACAACCAAACACCAAACCAAGGAAAGCTTTATGACTGCAGAATGTGGCAGATGCTCTGGGACATTTTCTGTGGAAAAACTCCTCAAAGGTCCAATCAGGACCTTTGGGTTTCAGTTCAACAGTTCAAGCAATAGACAGTTTATGTCGCTGAGGCGTTTTTATTTTCACCAAACCAAAGATAGACGAAGGGAAAGGTCGATAGTTTTCACCCAAATTCAGCGTTCAAAGATTTGACTCTTTAAAGAAGGTGGTGCCGAAATATGCAAGCACAAACATTCATCGGACGACCCAACAGCGTTTAGCCTCATCAGAACCTCAGCGTTAGGCTATAAACCACACGAGTGAGCACAATCTTGAAGCACATTTTCTTTGCAATAGAACCGGAGCCGGCGGCGACCCGAGTGGGCTTCGCATCTTAGAAAACTCAGGATGCCATTTATTTTCTAAACAGTGGCTGAAGTCCATTCGGTGAGCGTCACGAACACGAGGCGAAGTCCTGAAACGCGTCCAGAGACACAACAGAGTCATAACGAGCTCCCCGTTAACCGCATGCTAACGCTAACGCTAGCTTACCCCGGCTTCTCATTCAGGGAAGTGATGGCAGCTCCTTCCACCAATCACAGCGCAGAATTAAACTTTCTGCCTGTAATTTATTGATTAATTTATTGATTATCCTTGGTGACCGTTCTGAGGCAAGATTGACCAGACTCTGATGAAATGGTTTCCAGCTGCAGACTAGAGATATTTTTGTAAGATTTTGTCTGCCATCACAAAGAAAAGCAGGATAAAACAGAACCAGAACACGCGGTGGACCAACTGGACCCGGCGGAGGACGGGCCGGCCGGGCGGATCAGGGCCTTTGTAATAGTTAAAGAGGACAATCTAAAGACGATGCCTGGCCGGTCCGTCCTTCCTGAGGCTCAGTGGAAACCAGGAAATGGCTCCCAAAGACGCAAATAGGTCATTTAAATGTTCGTCAGCCATAAATTCAGCAGATCGGTCCAAATCGTTTGAAAAGCTGATTTAAGTACCAACACATCCCACAAACTGCAAGAAAACCCGTTTCAGAAGTCTGTCCATCCGCCATCACCGCATCAATCATCTTCACTCAAGCTATTAAACCAAAAAATGAACCAAACCAAAGCAAAGGCGTCAGTCAGCAGCCCCTGCTCCGTTCCAGAACCCGGGCTGGAGATCTGGGCCGGGTCAGAAGCAGCCAAAGGCTTTAAGAACATTTTAAGATAAAAAAAATGGACACTTGAGACTTTTTCTATTTATTGACAAATCGAAACCAAAGAAAACCTTTTTCTGCACCTAACTGTTCCAACAAATGGGAAAAAAAAACTTGGATGAGAATTATTACCAAAAAAACAAAAAACAAAAAAACAGAGTGGCGACGATGTCAAGGAACGAGGATGCGAAGGAAAGTTCGACGGGAGGACGACATCTCTGGAGTAGCAAAGTAGCTTTTGTTGTGTCTGGTGGTGCATCAGGCAACTTTGGGACTGAAAAGGGTAAAACCACACGGGACGGAGCGAAGAAACGCCACCGGGTTTCTTCCCTCCGGCCCGACCAAAAGGCAGAACATTAACGTGTCTCACGGTTGAAGAGTGTCTTTAACGTGTGCCTATGCAGTTTTTCAAAGTAAAAAACGGTTTAAAGAACAACAGAAACCTCATCAGCTAACAAACCAAAGATTCACCGTTGATGCGGCAGCAGAGCTCCGCCCCCTCCACAGGTAAACACGACCTGAATGTCAGACATTAAATCCTTTTATTCTTTCAATCATGCAGAAAGTTTCTGGTTCTGAAGGATAAAGACCCGACTGAAAACGTCACATTTTAATTTTCTGTGAAGCACTTTTAACGTTTCTGTATCAACAGTTTTCATTTCTCACCATAAAACTGAACTGGAGGGATTCATGTTGGATAAATCAGCCGGCGGCTCTGAGACGTACAGTCCATACCAAAGATTTTTTGCTGTACTGCCAGAAAAACGCTGGATCTCTATTAGTCTGATTGCATTTAGTTTATATGTTTTTAACTTTTCACCTCAAACCGCAGAAGAAAGCAGCAAAACTCAGAAACTGGACAGGATTTGATCAGAACCATAAAGAAAACAAGCAAAAACTAAAATTATTTCAAGAAACTGTTTTGATTTCTTAAGATAAAACGTGGAACTGGGTTCAAAATTCAATTTATTTTCAGTTTCTAACTGGGGCTTCGTTCAGACGGACGGCAAACGTGACAAACGTGGTTCTGATTGTATCCAGTAGGTTTCAGAACCTGCGGTCAGAACGTCGCCTTCATTGAATCCTAACGATGGTTCTGACTCGTTTTCCCTCGTCTCGTTTTGACCTGGTGACGAAACTGAAACCTGTAAACTTTTCAATCCATCTTTACCATCAAATTAGTGAAAAATGTGCTGGAAAAAACTCCAGAATTTTCCAGAAATCTTCTGGTTTTCTAACTGAATTCGGCTCCATCTATACGGAAGGCAAATACGACCAATATCTGATTTTTTCAGAAGGGTCTGAAGGGCCCAATTTTGATGTAATTTTGCCACTTTCACATGTGGTTCTGATTTGGATAAATGTCCAAAGGTCATGAGGTCAAAATGTCGCATTTTATCCAACTTTTACATAAATGGCGTTATAAATCTGTGTGTCGTTTCCATCTCGATGACGAGATAGTGGCGTCCATCATCACGACCTTCTTCAGTTTGGGGTCACGAGCCAAAAGTCTGATTTATGAACAATCAGGCAAAACAATGTCCATAAAAATCAAAAATAAAGGTTCTGCTGCTTTCTTTGGTTGACAAGTTAAGGAAAATAAAAACAGAGCATTTTAATAAATACTGATAGCCTCACATGAGGGAGGAATGATTGAAGACGTCCATAATCAGAAAAAGTCGTGTTATGTTCCAGTCTGAGGGGGCGGAGCTTCGCTGCTGACCCATTTATACGACAACAACAAACAAAACCAAAAAATAACAACAAATCTCCAACTGCTGAGAGAAACTGCTGAATCTCGGTCAAATAGCTTTATCCTTAGTTTTCTGTCTGTGTTTTTCTGTATGTGAAGCTTCTAGTCCAAAGAAATCCTCCGGCCGCCTGGCCCCAACCTGTTGCTGTCCGCTGCCCGTCGAGGGGCTCGGATCAGGGCCAGGCGGCGGCGGCGGCCATGTTTTCATGTCATTCCCACTTGCAGTTCTGTCTAGATGTAATAATAACGGCTAAATCTGCCAAGCGCAAAAACATAATTTAAAAACGATAAAGGAAAAAAAAAGGAGAGCGAGAGATAACAGGAAGGTAAACCACAAACTGACCCAGAGGTTTTCACTGCTCCTTTATTTGCCAATTACATTTACGACACTATTGTACTTCCTAAGTTTTTGCAATATGTGATTTCTTTTTGATGTAATTTGTTTTTAATTGTGAGGTAATTTAAGCGAACAAATTTTGTTGCCAAATCTCCTGGGTGACGGTTAGCTTTGCCAAAGTTTACACTGTTTGTTCCTTTTCTTTCTGTTTGATGCCATATTTATTTATGTGTTTTAGAAAACACTAGTTTTGTACTGGATAATTTAATGTTATTTAATTAGCTGTAATTCTTTGGTTTCTGATGAATATTTATGGGTATTTAAGAATGTTAGTTGCATCAAAGATGCAGAGCTTTTTCCAGGCCTGTTAATTTATTGGTAGCTAGTTTTACTTTTCAAAGCCAATGAAGCGTCGTGTTATGAATGTTTAGATCTAAAGACAGAACAACGTAGGAATGTCAGATTAGACTTACATACTTCTGAATGTCAACTCTTGCTCTCACTCTCTCGCCATTAAGCGTTTATTTCTCCTCTTTCTGCTTCGTTTTATTCTGATTTTGTCAGCGACGGAAACAAAATGAGAAGCTGCTGAATGATGAGCGCTGCGTCTGTTTCTGTTCGTGTTTCGCTGCGTCCTGCTGACTGTTGGACGAGGAACGAGTTTTCAGACTGATGTTAGAGTTCAGGTGAAAACAGACCCACCAAAGATAACAGGAATCCAGATAAACCCGAACTCTGCATGTGGAGCCGTGACTTTTCTCTCTAAAAGACCAAAAAGGAAATTTAAGTCAAATAAAATCACATTTTGAACAGAAGATAAATTATTTCCTGATGTTTTCTGCCTTTTTAGTGACCTTCATTCTTTAACAAATATTCTCTGAGAATTCCCGTCTGGACTTTGATGCAGTTGATCATCTTGCAGGTTTTTAATAGTTTCAGATCATTAGAGTTTCTGCTTTAGGGTTTTCTGTGGACGACAGATCAGATCTGGATTTTATTTGTTTTATTTGATTCACATCAGGAAAACTGGCTGCACCTTTTAATGTTTCACCTCCACATAGTTTAGTTTGGTTAAATTGGATAAAAGTTCCATTAAAGGTGGAAAAAGTTTGGACCTGATAAATCATGACCTTGTTTTTCACCTTGGTTTAATGGAAACGCAGATTCCCAGTATCTGACTGGTGGAGGATTCATGGGGTTGATCTGGATGCTGATGTGTTTGTGGGTTTGTTTCCTCGTCAGGAAGGAAACGGAGCGGCGCCGTGACGCCGCAGCCGTGACGCCGTGGCGCCGCGGCTGAAGCTGTCTGTGTAAAAAGACGTTTCCAGTGAGATGCAGAGGCTACCTCACTCTCTCTCTCTCTCTCTCTCTCTCTCTCTCTCTCTCTCTCTCCGTCTGTCCTCTAATTGTGCTGATGAAACCAAAGAACGCAGAGCTTCGTTTCGCCGTCGGTTCGGTCTGCGCTCAGCGACTCGACCTCTGAACAGAACAAATATCAAACGTTTATTTTTCCTCTTTTCTCTGTTTCCTCACATTTCAACATGGTGCCGATAATTAGTTTGTTATTATCAGAAACGTATTCTGATCCCATTTGGTCCAGTTTGGTCCAAATTATGACTCAAATTCATCCTGGTTTCTTCCTTGCAGTAGAAAATAGAAAATTCATTTAAATATCAGTTTTTCCTTCTGCTGATGTTCAAACTGTGGCCCGGGGGCCATTTGTGGCCCTTGGAATAATTTGGTTTGGCCCCAGATCCGAGTCAAAACAACTGATAAAAAAATCTTTAAAGTGTTTATTGTTCATTTAAATAAGGCAAAAATCCATTTTTATGTTTCAGATATTTAATGATAAACAGATTTTGTACAAATTTATTGTTATAAAAATCCTATTAAACTAATTTTTGTGTTGTTAATTTAACAACAGACTAAATGAACCAGTTTGGATTTAATGAACGATGATGCAAAAAGATGGAAGTTCAAACATAAAAAGTGATAAAAGCTTCAGATTCTTTGGGTTTATTGAAATTAAACTTATTACCAGCTGGTTTCTTTCACCAGTTTTTAACAAGATGGCCGCCTGCCAGCCGCCTCCATGCTGCGCAGCAACGACAACATGACAAAAGCTCCAGAAATCCTGGTTATGTCCGAGCTGCAAAGAGCAGCGGACAGAAGACAGAAACCTTCACACTAATGATGAGCTGCTGCTTTCAAAAATGTCGGCCAGAGTTCATTTAATGAGGCGATAAGGTCACGATCTGCAGCGGGAAACGAGCAAAATTATCCTGTAGAGATGAGTTTTGGTCAGTTTTGTTCCTGTTTAACTTTAGTTTTAATTTCTTTGTTTTTTCTGTTTAAAACCAACATTATCAAGTAAAACACCAAAACAGCATTTTGCAATAATTTTACACATTTCATATCATCTGCGATTGATTTTCCAAAGAAGTATGACAATCTTGATATGAAAAATGTATTAAAAAGTTCACACTACAGTATTTTAACTGCTTCACTTATTCCCATCGTTCCGCACTGTTGGAGTGTAAATACATGAAATCAGGCACCAGTTCAAGGTTTCCTGGTTTTATTCCTCTTGTTGTATTGAATCGGTTGGAAAGCTTTAAATCCAGAGCGAAACATTGAGCGAATCGTCGAGCGAAGCGTTGAGCGAACCGTTGAGCGAAGCGTTGAGCGAAACATTGAGCGAATCGTCGAGCGAATCGTTGAGTGAACCGTTGAGCGCAGACCGTTCCGTCTTTACCAAACTATTGCAGATATACCTCATAGACACTAGTGTTTAGAAACGATGTTATATTAGCTTGTGTCATAAATTATTCACTTCTTCTTCCTTTTTTTTAAATAACTGTAATCTAAAAAAAATTAATGTGGGGTAAAAAGCTTTATACATTTTTAATTTGTATTTTTTTTAATAGTTTGAAATGACGCTAAAACCAAAAATGAGAAATGCTTGGACTCTTCGCTCTTTCTTGTTGCTGTTTGATGTTTTTCTCTGTCGCCACAGAGACACGAATTCATTGTTTTATTTTTAATGGATGATATGTCCGCCATAAACCAACAGAATAACACCGTTAATCAGTTTGTTCCAGTTATTTTTAAATCATTTTGCTGTGTTGTAATGGTAGCATCCCATAATATACGTCTATAGCAACGTTTTCATGCATGTGCATAGTTACAAGAAGCTGTTGTCTTCCCAGTTAAACTATATTCACTAAAATTTGTTTTAGATTTCCATGACCTCTGACCTGCTGATGTAAGAGCTGGACATTTTTCCACCAATCAAACTGAAAATTGCTTTTCTGTTTTCCTTCAGGAAAAATCAGAGACAAAATCACAAAGGAAAAATAAAATCTGATCCAATAGAGAAGAAAAAACTCAGAAAGTGAGAATATTTCTGAGATAAATCAAGTTTTTACTAAATATCTTCAGTTTGTTCATATTTACTGGCTGAAATATTTAGATGTTTCTTCAGTGTTTTGAGAATTTTGTGGATGTTTTTATTTAACTCAATGCTACTGAAAACCCGAAGCACTTCCAGTCAAAGACGTCTTCCACTTAAACACGAACAAAACAACTTCCTGATTAACTTCATGACATTTTTCTGTTTCCAAACAAACTAAGGAAACCTGAACAGTTGATCAGGACTGCAGGATTTCATGCTTCAGTGACCAGATTACAGTAAAACCAAACATTTCCATTGACAACCTTCCGTATTTAACTTTGGTCAACATTTCATGTCTAATATTTGGTGACCAACGACCACGAAGCTCGAACCCAGCAGGGAATGTTTGGAACCAATTTAAGGGGGAATTAATTAAAAACAGGATTTAAGTTGGTTTGTTGAGGAATCAGAATTATGGAGCTAAATTGAATCCATAAAGTTTGTTCACCAAAACAATTTTTAAAGTCTCAAGAAATGGTTTAAAACTGAAAAACATTGATGGTACTGAATAAAAAGATTTGAAAGTATGAAAAAAGTTGAGCATTATGTTTCAGAATCAAGGTTTTTTTTTTTTTTTTTCAGTTTTAAACTTCTGGCCCCATTTTTGCTCCATACATAATTCAATGGATCCAAAATATTTGTGAAAAAAACTGATCCCAAATTTTCAGATAAAAATATCCAGTTGTCTTAAATTAGTTAATGATAATTTTTCACCATAGTTAAATGAAAACAATGTAGCTAAATTAAAAAACCATCATAATTTAGGCCAATGGGTGAAACTTAGTTTGTTTCAGGTACAAAATAAAATCAGGAATGGATAAAATGGCAATAAAGCGGCAAAAAAACTCAATACTCATATTATAATTAAAACACTTTAATAAAAGTGCATTTCTCAGTTTGATTCAACATCAGCAGCTTCAACACTGAGGGTCAAAGGTCGGTCAAAGTGGCAGGAAACATCATCAGCTCATCCAGTCGTTTCTTTTGTTTTTTAACTTTCTTCCTCTTCTTCTTATTTAATAGATTTATTTTCTATTCGTTGTACAGTGACCAAAGGTAAAACTTTTTGTTTTGTAATTTGGTTCCAAATAAGAAAAGAGAAGTGACTGCAGACTTGTGGTGTGGAATAAAACGATGCGATGAAGCAAGAAGGAGATATTTGGGTAATTAATGTTCCACTCTATGTATAAAAGAAGAAAAAAATCAATAAAGAAATCACAATGGTCTGATCCATGTAACACTGAGTCCTGTCTTTGTTCTCTGAAGATCAAACATGTTTTACTGCTGATTCATTCTGGTGGGTTAGAGAAGCAACAGCAGGGGGCGCTGCAGGGCTGTGAGGGGAGTCAAGTTTTTATTTTTATCAAAATGTTTTATCTGGTTTGGGAAAATCAGGCTCAGGATGGATGGATGTTTTGATAGTTGCACATTTTGATGGTTGCACGTTTTGATGGTTGGATGTTTTGATAGTTGCACATTTTGATGGTTGCACGTTTTGATGGTTGGATGTTTTGATAGTTGCACGTTTTGATGGTTGGATGTTTTGAAGACGTTGTGTTGGATGTTTGGACGTTTTGTTAGATGCCCGTTTTGACCAGACTCCTACTAACTGAACTCATAAACCTCTGCATGTCGGCCATGTTGGTTCTTCATCCTGACTGATTGTTCCCAATTGATCCTCCGTTTGTTTTAAGTGAAACCATTTTGTTCTCTCCTGGTTTTACCGGCTCTGTAAATCCGTCTGTTTTTATTTGTGTCCTAATGACTCCATGGCCTCCGTGTTCCTCCGTCCTCCTTGTAATCATCCCAGCATCCTCTCTGCCCATCAATCCACCTTGTCACTTCTCCCCTTTAACCTCCAGCTCCACTCCTCCCCTCCTCCACACTTTTAATCACTCCGTCCCATCTTCCCTCGCGCTCCTCTTCGTCGGCCCGTTACCACGGAAACAGCAGCCCGTTCTCCGGCTGCTAATGTGGTGACATTGTCTTTCTATTACCTGCAGGTCTGATGCCTGATAAGGTGGAGTAAAGCGTGGGAAAGCGCTGCAAAACGTTGGTCCTCATTAACAGCAGCCCTCACCATCACACTGCCACCACCGTGTTTGGCTCATGTTGAGACGGGACCAACACTGCAAAAAATCTCACAAAGGATTTTTGATCCACTTTCTAATTAAAATATCTTAGAGCCAAACTTACTTACAAGTAACGTTTCATCTTGTTTCAGTCAGTTATTCCTGAAAACTGAATAAAATACAGGGTGGATTATTAGTTTTGTCATTTTATCCAAACAGGTTTCTCTCTCTCTCTCTATTTCTCTCTCTCTCTGTTTGTTTTTCCTTAGTGAATTAAATCCTGATTGAAAACATAACTGCAAACATTTAGGTGAGGACCTTCGTGACCCGTCCTCTCTCTCCCTTCCAGTTTGATTTTTATTTCTGTCCCGATTCTGTATCATCTCCACACTTTGTCTTTTCCTCCTCCGTAATTTTTCCTCCAGTTTCTCTTTCTCCTGACTCTCTGCTCCGTCCCTTTCTTTGGAGAAATCAATGCTTATTCTCTCTATAGGAGGTCAGAGGGTTGCAGGTGCTGGTATCCTGGCTTTTCAATTACCAGCAGCCTGCAGTTACCCAAACACACACACACACACACACACACACACACACACACACACACACACACACACACACTTTCCATCCTACAACCCCCTCTTGTACTCTCTCACACTAAAGATTTCAAAATAAAAGAACGGTTTGGATATTGGGAGACGATAAAAGAGGCGCGGCAGAAGATGGCGGATTGAATCAGAGAGAGACATCAGGAGACAAAGGTGAGACGCTTCAGCGCCGCCGGTCCAAACCGAGGCTCAGATGTGGCATCGGTTTGCGTTAGCATACATCCCGGTCACAAAGGTCAACCCACAAAATTTACTGGCGACAGACGAAACACCCAGAGGGACGGATGTCCACTTAAAGGGACATTCACATTCACAGAGCTGCACAGCCGGCGACGTCGCTGCGCTGAATTCACAAGGCAGAAACAAACAAGCGTTTCTTCAACTTGATTTTGATTATTCAAGGTTTGGATGAGTGTGAAAAAAAACAGACCAGCAAGAAACAGGAGCCTGTATTAAGTCCATAACTTCTTAATATTCATGAAAATGTATTTGTATATGTACTTTTCAGCTAGGTAGCTAGCAAGGGCATATTAGCAGCTAGTTAGCGGTAGCTTCAATCACCTGAACTCACAGACTGCTAAGGTTAAAAATATTTAAGAGTCAAACTGTTGTCTGACAGAAAAGCCTCGAAGAACAAAAGTGCTTCATGTACGATGAACGGAGGTATGTAGCTTTTAGCTAGCTAGCTGGCTAGCTTGGGTATATTAGCAGCTAGTTAGCCGTAGCCTGAACCGCCTAAAATAACTACAGTTTAGGTTTTTTGTCCTGTGAGAAAAAATACCCAACATATGAGATACATGCCCATATTTAGCCTTTAGCTAGCTAGCGAGGTTATATTAGCAGCTAGTTAGCAGTAGCTAAGATTAAATAGTGCTGCTTTGAGAAAGTATAAAAACTGTAATTAATGTATTTAAGGCCAATTTACATTTCTAAAATGAATTCAAGAGTTTTTAAGGATTTAGTGATTTAATTCAACATAATGATAATCTGACTGAATCACCATGTGGATGTTGATGTTTGGGTCGGCATGACGATTTCAGGCGTCTGTCAGCAGGAAGGAGGAGAACGAGGAAATGAATAAGAAGGAGATGGATGGGAGGGGAAAAGATAGAAAATCTTGGACAAAAAGGAACAGGAGATGAAGAGATATGAGGAGAGGAGAACCAAAATGAAATGAAAGATTGTTTCTGGCTCAGATACGGGGGGAGGACCGGGAATAAAGATGGGGGAGGGTGGCCGCCCTTGGGGGTTATTGGGTCGTGGACAGCCAATCTCTCTCAGCTTAATCAACAGCAGCAGAGGTGATTGCAACACCGCAGGGGACTGCTGGGAAAAAAAGGCTGGATGGAGGGGGGTGAGGTAGGAATGAATGGGAAGGTCTGGAGGAGGGACAGCAGAGCAGGAGGATGAGTCAAAGATTGGAAAAAAGGAAAAATGGATGTGAGGACAGCGGCAGGAAAAGATAACGAAGACAAAAGAAAAGCAGAGGAAGGAGGAGGAAACAAGTGATGAGTCTGGCAGAAAACGACAGAGATGATGAAGGAAACAGAACGAAGGTGTGAAATTACTTAAAACTAGTTTAAAAGACAATTTGTATGAAGAGATATGAGATTAAAAAAGGAAGTACCAAATATGAGAAGCCACAAAAAGAATCAGCAAATTACCAGTAAAACATGTTTTATGTTGTTTTTATAAGATTTCTGTCGTTTTGCTGTTTTAAAGGTGCTTATAAATAAAGTTGGCTTCATGCGTTTATGTTCCTGTGTTTGTTCTGATCCAGAAAAGCTTCTCAGGATCCTAGAAAAGCTCAGATTTGGTGCTCAAAGCGTCGCAAGTCAAGTTTAAGATGCCTTAATTTCACCAAAAAGTAAGATGGCCAACAGATGCATTAAACTGTGATGCAAACTCCAAAAAATAAAACACATTCAACAGAACAATGTTCCAAACGTAAGACATGGAAGCAAAGGAAAAAATACAGAAAGTATGAAAAGCTGCAAACACAAAAGTCCTCCAAGCCACCAGGGGGCGTCTGGAATAGGTATTACATCACTAAATATGCTATGATTTTGATATATGCTTGAAAATTTCTAAGATTGCTCCTTTAGGTTCTCAAAAATTGCCTTGTTTTGTTCTATAAAATGAATTTTACCATTTTTACCAATATCTCACCTCTACAGGCGTTTTAACTTGAAAAGCAGAAAATGTAAATATTTTGTCAGTTTCCATCCATCCAGCTGTTGATTCAGAGTTAAAAATGTGAATCTTTTGGACATTGTTGACCAAAATAATCTTGTAAGTTTGATGGTTGAAATTTGGACACAGTTGGACAAGAACACAAACACAAATCCAGACCGTTTTAGGAACAGATATTTATATCATTTTGAAGGAAGACCTCATCGTCTGTATTTATGTATCATCATACAGCACCGCTTATTTCAACAAATAAATGCTCTAAACTTTTCAGTTGGACTATATTTACATGGTTTGAACACAATAATAAATAAATCCAAAGAGAACAAAAAACTAAATTATATTTTGCAACAATTCCTTGTTTTAAGCTACAACTGAGTTAAATCAGGAAACATGAGAAATTTTAGTCTTTGATTTGTGGCCTGAAAACTTTACAGAGCAGATCTACAACTTCAAATATTAAAATGAGAGAGTAGTTTTTAAGAATACACAGAATTTTATTAATGTTATAATAAGTAACTTCAGGTCTGAATTTGACCAGATTAGCATCGATTAGTATAATTACCAACTGAAAATGATCTTGTATGAAAAACATAAGAAAATCCAACAAAACACATTTGCTAACATCTTAAAACTCTCACATCACTCAATACATATAAAAAATAAGAGATGGACAAACACACATCCTTTCTAATCCAGTGGAAGAACAATAAGAGGCAATTCTGTGCGTAGATTAGCATCAAGAAAGTAATTTAAAAATATGTCTTCATGGAGATTTACCATAAATAGCAACTCTGAAAAGCTGGGGAATAATGTTCCATCTTTACCAAAAATAATGACTTTTAAGCAATGACAGCTCTAGTAAAGGTAGCACATGCTAGCTTAATTGGTATTGCTAAAACCATTTAGCATCATTCTTAAATGTTGCTAATTATTACAGCAAGCATTAAATGCATAACTGCTGTAAAATCTGACCATAATTCTCCTTAAATGACCCAAATGTAACTAACTAATGCTCATGCATGCTAAGCTAACTTTTCCTTTGCGCTATTCAAATTACTTACTACAAGCTAAAGTGTTTGAAGATAGATAAAATATTTTCAGTCGACTTGCATACATGTAAAATGTTTCAGCAAATCAACTAGTAGGTAAATGTTTTTCAGCTTGCTAACTGTTAGCCTTTCAGTTAGCCTTCTGCAAGCTAAACCAATCCTCTGGTTATCTTACGGCAAAAAAAAACTGTTTTCTCAATGTTAGCTGTTAGCTGAAATCTGCCAGTTAGCAAAGTCTGGCTGCAAAGTAAAACTTTTTAGCTAGGAGAAAAAAAAAGCTTTTTATGTTAGCTTAATGTCTGCTAGATGGTTTCAGTTAGCTTGTAGAAGGTTAACTTTCACGATTAGCTAAACCTTCTCAGTTTGTTTTTTCAGCTCAATAAGAACATTGATGTCAAAGGGTGAAGTCACAGCAGGAACAAACGTTGGGTGGATTTTACTCACCAGTCCAGTGGATCCAGTGCATTAAAGGCACAGTGCTCATAAAGAGCAGAAAAACTAGAGCCCACATTTTTACACACTTGCATTTAAAGGCCGTTTATGGAGAGAAAAAAAAGTAAATTTACCCACAAAAACTTTGGAAATTTCTGAGTTACAGACGTCAAAAATGTTCGACTTTGGAAACTCAGAAAATGTTGTTGTTGTTTTTTCTGAGTTTTTTCTTGCAAATTTTTGACTTTTGGAGCTAAAAGATTCACAAGTTTCTCTAGAATATTTCTGAGACTAATGTCAAAATTTCCACATTTTTCGGTGTAAATTTACTTTCATTTCCTAGTTTCCCTAAAAAGCTGTTTTCCACACTGGGTCTGAGATGAATTCCTGCAGGATGTTTGGAGCTTTTTAGCTAAATCTTTCTGCAGTCGGGGAAGAACATGTAGAGACGGGAGACTTAAATAAAAATAAACTCAAACAAATAAAAGTCAGTTCCTCTATCTACAGACATCAACCAAAGGGAATCTCCAGAAATCAATTTTTAAAATGAACTTGCGACAGAATCCAGTCATTTTGCTGCTTTTCTCCTTCCGGGTCGCTGACGAACACGAAGCCTTCAGCGTCTCCGGCTTGTTGGCGGCGCGGCGCCTTACGAGAGTTTTCTGGCGAAGAAGGCCTTGGTCTCGCCGCAGGTCGGGTTGGTGCAGAGCGGGCAGCGCAGCGTCAGCTGGCGGGAACACGGCTCGTTGGACTTCAGGTGGGACTGGACCAGGTCAGCCAGCGCCTGGAAACCAAACGATGGCAGCCGGAGAAAATATTCAGAAAATATTTCTACACATTCAAGCTGTTGAACATCAAACCGAAGACAAACGGTTTACGTCTGAATATTAAGGCTTCCTGACAAACAGCAACACGACGTTTCCTCTGGACTGTATGAAGCCGAGGGTTCATGGAAACAGTTACTTCATTTTAAAAGTAACTAAAATAGATTAAAGTCTCTTATTAGATTCTGTCAGTTTGTGCTCTCAATGTTTCTGTAGTAGTTTAAAGAATCGATTAATCAATTAATTGATTAATCAGATCCTTTTTAAAGAACTTGGTCATTTTTATCAAAGGATGCATCTGCAGCTAAAACACATTTTCTACTAATTTCATGATTAATAATTAGACAGAAAAATCTTGAAATGAGTTTTTTTGAATCCGTTTTAACCAGAACAAAATCTGAGTTTTGGTTTAAACATTTTTACAGTTTTATTTACACTTAAAGCAAAATTTACAGATTATTTTTTAAAGTTTTGCTCTCAGTCTGTTGTTTTTCAAATCTGTACAGTTAATGATTATTTGATTATGAAATTACCTGATGATTATCTCAGTAATCGATTAATGACGATTAATGGTCTCAGTGCTCATTGTTTGTGGTGGATTATAATCCCTGCAGGGATTAAACTCGGTTTGCAGGTTTGCAGCCTGAGCTCCGTCTCGCTGTGCAGAACCAGATCAACACATTTTTCTTCATTTCCAGCAGCAGCGCCTCACAAAGAAACTAAAAGTGCACCAAGGAAACCATCCTTCAGTAACTACCAACTAATCATCCTCTGGATATTGATTTCCTCCCCGGCCGACACTCGGAGGCTCGGCCAGGAGTCTCAGAGCGCAGCGGGTCCGAGCAGCCGGCCAGCCGGGCCGTTCAGTTCTACTGTAGTCAGCTGGAAAGGTTCCCATTGATCTGGACCTTCTTTAATAACGGCAGCAGCTGCAGCTGGACGCCGCCGGACCGCGGAGCAGGCAGGCGTCTGGAACCTGCTGCAGCCTTCAGCTAAAACACAATCCTGATTAAACATCCAGACGACTAAAAACATTTGATTCCAGTCAGGAAACAAACTAAAGCTGCTTTGTTGGGTTTTTCTTCTTCAATCAGCTTTAGATAAAAAGCTAAATGTGACAGAATGATGGAGGCACCTTCATGAAGAGAGGGTTTCCGTTCAGCGACTCGGCTCTCCGGATGTTCTCCACTCCACACTGCAGACAGAAAAACCATCAGCTTGATTAAAGCCACGTTTTCATGTAGAATCGCTTTGATTGAAGGAAAAATACATTTAAATATTTTCTTGCTCAGTTTGCACTGGTTTCCTCTAACAGAACATTTTTATTTATCGTTTTCTGTTTCCCAAAAACACCAGCAGCCATTGTAAAAGACCAACTGACCAAACATGCTGGAACTCTGCTGGGGTTGCTAGGCAACGAGCTGACAATGTTACAATCAGGATGTTTCTGTAACGGCTCATTTTCCAGACACTAAAAAACATTAAACTTATTACCAAAAACCGTCTGAGTGGATTTATTAACAAGAGCAAAAATGGGTCCAATTTAAGAAAAAAACAGTTATTTTTGGATTAATTTTAATTAATACGAGTTACAGCAACATTTAGTTTCCATTTTAGATCAATAAATTATTTTTGAATTAGATGATGTCTGTACTTTATTGTTTTCTGTTAAATTTCTTCAATTTGACAGGAATATTGTTATTAGGCTTCGTTTGCACTTTTAAAATGTATTTTAGTTTAATCTGTATTTGTGTGGAAGTACTTTTAATGTGGAAAGCATTTTGCTCCAAAGAGCTCAACTATGACCTTATGAGAGGTCAAGGTCATGGTCTGGGTTTCCCTCACCTCTTCGGCCAGCACCTGAGCGTACTCGATGTCCAGCTCATGCAGAGTCTCTATGTGGTCGGAGGTGAAGGCGATGGGAACCAGCAGGATGTTCTTCTTCCCTCGCTCACTCAGACCTTTGATGACCTCGTCGGTCTGGGGGCCGAGCCACGCCATGGGGCCCACCTGCAACAAACCAACCAACCAATGGTCACCGGGCTCCGGCTGTTCGCTAACATCTGGCGCCATCTTGTGGACAAACATTGATAATGCAGCTAAAGATTTAAGATTTCAGCAAAACTGTTCAATTTAATTGGTAAAAGATTTAGGATGGTCGCCAAAGAAAATTTATTGTTGCACCAATATTTATTATAGATTAATATTTTTGTTGTCAAACTGCTCATATTTGGACCAATTTAACTCATATTTACTGATATTTTTCAAGATGTTTGTCATGGAAAGTTTAGTTTTGCACTAAAGTCACCAATTAGATGAATAAGTTTGGTGTCAAATTAAAGCCGAATTGTTTTAAAAAACAAAACAAACAGAAGCTAAAACTAAACTGATAATTTTAAAATTAACCAGTAAAATAACATCTTCATCTCCTCCAGTCGAACACTGGTATGAAACCAGTAAACAGCAAAGGGTTTAGTTTCTAATTTTCTACATATTATTACTTTAAAGTGAATAAGAATAAAATGACCAACGTTGAAAACATGGAGAGACATAAAGTTCATTAAAATGGGAAACATTGTAACACATTAACTTGTTTGAAAGGTTCAAAATCAGCAGCCATCTTGAAAAATGCCGTCCTGAAACCAAGTGGTTGATGATTTCCCATCTTATTGTTCAATAAATACGAGGAAGTGAGTTTTTACAGTGCAGCAGAATAAAGTCCATGACCCACCCTGGACTGCCACACCAGTCTGTAGGGGTTGCAGTGTCCCAGTCGCTCCATCACCCGCTGCACCGTGGCGCCCACTTCCTGCGGATACGGATCGCCGCGGTTCACCACCTGCAGGGACAGACAGGAAGAATGAAGGACTTTCTAGAACTTACATGTTGCTCTTTTAGAACTTTTTATTTTATTTTCTTGACACATTTTTGCAGTAAACATCGTGTGTCTGTAACACATACAGGTTTCCTTCATGCAGCTTCAGATTTCCCAAAACATAACCGTCACTTTCTCAGATCTTACAGCATACATTTCCTGATTAATTAATATTCTTTCAAGAAACTTACTGGAGATTTTTTCTCAAACATCCCAACATACTTTCCAAAACGTTCATGTTAGTTTAGCACAAATTACTGGCACCATTCCTGAAACTTCAAGGTTTCCTTTCCAGAACTTTGTGTTTATTGTAGGTTTTCAAGCTCTTGTGTGTCTCAGCCAGTTTAAGTTTTTATTGTGATGAAACGACTGTAAAACTTCTTCAAATGAAAATCAGGATGTAATTGATTAATTAATAACCATCATCAATAAATGCCAGATATGTTTGACTTACAGCCATTGGAAGCGAATGAGCCGAGAACAAAATGACGACATCGTCCCTCTTATCGTCTGGAAACTTCAGCAGCTCATTTCTGATGTGTTCAGTAAAACACTAAAAAAACAAAACATTACATTTAGCAACATTTTCTAATTTTTTTTGTTTTGAATTTTCCATCAGTTGTAATTTCTAACCTCCACCAGCAGGGGGTGTGTGGGCCAGCGGTCGATGACGCTCCAGCGCATCTTTGGCCTGTCTCCTCTGTTGCTATAGTAACGGTAGATGGCGTTCAGACTGCTGCCTGTTGATGGAGACGACGCGTTATCGCTTTGAGCAACAAACCGAACTCGGTCGCATTTCCAGAGTGAACCGACGCGCCGCCAACCTGTGGTGGAGCAGCTGTACTGGGGATACTGGGTGAAGGCCACGGCTCGCTCCACGCCGTCCCGCTCCATCTCCTCGATGGCGTCCTCTGTCAGCGGGTTCACGTACCGGAAGCCGATGTAGAACTTGTGAGGAGCTGAGAAAAGGTTTGAAATAACGAGTCACAGCAGGAAAAACGAAAGCTAATAAAAAAGCTTCTGTCATCAGTTTGAACAGATTCCTGACCCTGAAAAAATATTAAAGCTAAAAAGAAACAGATTCTTCATTCTGAACACATTCTGTAAGGTGAACTGTGTCATTATTCTGAACAGATGCTCATTTCTGACTTTAAACTTCCATCTTTAACTAAAACTGAGAGGAAAAACAGAAACTGTTGAGCAGCTGCTGGTTGTGGCGGTTCAGATAGCAGAGCTTCAGGGTGTGAACAGACACTCCTTCACTATCTGCCCTCACAGTTTACTTATCAGAGGACAGCGCTAACGGCGACGCTAGCCGCTTCACAGAAGCTTCTTTATCTCCTTGTCTGTCTTAATCCAACTGGACAAAATGAATGGTTGAAACATGACCTGATCTAACAGTCCACTTGATGCAATGCTAACCGATTCCAGAGATGCTAACAGCTTCCAGAGATGCTAACCTGTGTCGGGGCTCATGTCGTCCAGCAGCCTCACCATGCCCTCGCCCTGCATGGACGTCCAGTGTTTGATGGGCGATCCGCCGCCGATCTTGCTGTACTGCTCTTGGATCTTCGGCGTGCGCCGCTTGGCGATGAACGGGCCGAGCTTGCTGCGGGGCAGACAGCGGGTCAGAACGCTAGCGAAGCGACGGAGATGCTAAGGGAGACGTGCTAAGTGCTGAAGCTCACTTCTGAACAGGAAGCTTCATCAGGTCGGTGTCCATGAAGAGCCGCAGCAGGAAGTCGTGGACGTCTTCCAGTTTCTCTGGACCGCCCATGTTCAGCATCAGGATTCCTGTTTTAGGCTTCCTAATGTACGGAGAGACGGATGGAACGATTCATCCAACTGTGCATCCAACCAAAAACCACTTGTCCATCCATCCAACAATCCATTCATCCAACCATCCACCAATACATCCAACCATTGATCCAACCAACAATTAATCCATCAATTAATCCATCCATCCAACAATCAAACTATCTGTCCGTCCAACAATCAATCCTTCATCCATCCATCCATCCATCCATCCATCCGGTAAAACTCTGGTACAGTTTTATCTTCCTAAGAAAACTAATGAAACAAACTTGAGGTCTTATTAGCTAACAGGAAGTGATGCAATCTCCTTTCTTTCTGTTTTGACATTGTATTGGGGACATTTTACTGCAGGAAAGAGGAAGCAGTCATAAAACAAGTATGTCTGCTGCTAGATCAGCAGATGAACCCTAACCCTAACCCCAGCCCCATCTGTCCCCAGTCCAGAATGTTTCTGGATGCATTCAGAGCATCTGGAATCCTGAGGAAGTTTAACTGGAAACGTGTTCAGACTGGAGGTGTGGCGGGTCAGATACCTGCTCTCCTGCGTCTCTGGAGCTGCATTGTGAGCTAAAGCTGCAGCCGTGGATCGTCTCCTTAAAGTCAACCCAATGTTGCTCCTGGCAACTGAAACAGAGAAAAAAAAACACTTCCTGTGATACTTTTCTATTCATTTATAGATCTGAGTTTAATCAATTCCAATATTACATCACTGATGATATTTACAATTTCAGAACAAGGTAAAATAAAATATATAAATCTGATCGATAACAGAGTTAAAAAAGATTAGAGAAAATGTTTTGCAAAGGTTTATAAAATCTGAACAATTTCCTGCCAGAACCAAAATAATAATGAATAAAAACTATTTATACGGCAGCAGGTCCGGAGAACCAAAGCAGAACTCTATTGCTAAAGTCTTCATGTTAAATAAATGAAAAAAAAATAATTACTGATTAAATATCTAGTTGTTATTTCAGTTTGACTCAGGCAGGACTGATCAGATCGTTTCCATAGCAGCGATCAGAAGCCAGACCAGAACTACAGTGATGAGGTCATAGGTGACATCGTGTGCATCACAGCAGATCACAGAGGTTCTGAGGCTTTGAGTGGTAGAACCTCAGTACCTCAGTCAGAGTCCAAACGCTTCCTTGGGATCCAGACTTTGTGTTTTCAAGATGCCGTATCCGCTGATTTTCCCAGTGGGTTTTGGACTCGGTTATCTCGTGACGACGGGAATGAGGAAACTATTGGACTTTTCTGGAAACGCCCCAGATGATTTGAACACTGACAGAGAGCCGACCCAGGATGAAGAGAGAGATTTCTTCTGGGACACATATCCCAGAGAACCAGCCGACCCGGCTGGGGAAGACAATTCTGAGGCGAACCCCAAAACTTCGGCTAGGATTCGCTCTCCAGCATCGATCGACGGCGCATCGCCGAGCGTTTCTGATCGAACACGCTCCCAAGGACTGACTCAAAGGAGCAGCTGTGGAGACCCAGCAGGTAAAACTGTCAGCAAAGACAGAACTACCCCGGACGGGGTAGTTCACTCCAAGGATAAGAAAAGACTTGGGGAACAGTTTGTGAACAGTTCCCAAAAGAAAAAAGGCCCCAGAAAATGTAGGTCACCCACAAAAGAAAAGGAAAGACTTTATCGCCTGTTAACAAAGCTTTCCGAAAAGAGAAAACTGCCCTGGACGCGGTGGTTCACTGAAGTAAGACGTTAGGAACAGTTTGTTTATATATATATGTGTATATAATTATACACACATATATATAAACTTGGCATTTCCACACCTGAAGAGCTTGGACTTGATAAAATATGTACAAGAAGATCAAGCTCTTGAAATGTTGGCCTCATCAAAACATCTCTGAATTAAATTTGGCCTTTACTGGTTTCTTTTGCTTGTAAAATACGGATAAATATACAATCATACTGGAATTTTATATTTTATTTTAATATATACATACATACACACACACACACATATATATATAAAGTATAAAAATAAAATTTATTTTTATACTTCATATATATATATATATAAATATATTAATACATATATGTATTAATATATATATGTACTAATATTAGAATAAGATCTATAATTTATAGATCTTAATTGATCTATAAATTATAGATCAACTAAGTTCACTGAATGTACATACATACATATATTTATGTATATACGTACTGATTATGTATAATTAATCTAATTAAGATCTATAATTAGATCTTAATTAGATTAATTATAGAATAAGAGCTATAATTTAAAGATCTTAATTGATCTATAAATAAAGCTCACTTTACTGAATATATATATATATATATATATATATATATCCATCCATCCATCCATTTCCTGTCACCCTTCTCCCTAACGGGGTCGGGAGTTGCTGGTGCCTATCTCCAGCTGCGTTCCGGGCGAGAGGCGGGGTCACCTGGACAGGTCGCCAGTCTGTCGCAGTATATATATATATATATATATATATATATATATATATATATATATAAAAAATTCCCTTCTCACCCACCGCGGGTGGTTCTGATCCTCTGAGCTCGGGTCCTCTACCAGAGGCCTGGGAGCTTGAGGGTCCTGCGCAGTATCTTGGCTGTGCCAAGGACTGCACATTTCTGGACTGAGATGTCTGATGTTGTTCCTGGGATCTGTTGTAGCCATTGATCCAGTTTATATATATATATATATATATATACATATTGTACTATATATATATATATATATATATAGCTATCCAGTCAGCTAACTGCAATAGCTGACTGGATAGCTCAATAGATAAGGCATCAGTATATCACCCGAGAGGGCGGGGTTCGAATCCAGTCTGGGTCCTTAGGCAAGACCCTTCAAGCTACTGCCTACCTCATACCATGAGAGATACTAAGTTGCATAACATGCCGGCTCAGACGTCGCCCAGCCAAACAAGGTCTGCGTCAGGTGTTGGGGAACCAGAGCACCTTGATGACAAATGGGCTACTGGAACAAGACGGAAATGGGCGAGAGATGAAAATGTGGATCTGTTGGAATGCTACTACTCAAGTAACCCTAGTCAGAGAGGTTACATGCAAAGACTGGGGAAGGAATGGTTACTTCGACATCCCCAGTCAACACTAAGTGCTAAACAACTAGTAGCTCAGTGTTCCAACATCCATAAGCGGCAGCTGCTATCACAACTTGAGATTGACGAGATACAACACAAATGCTACGGCAAAAGGGAGGAACCCGGATACACGGCCCCATTGAGCGAATCAGAGCTGAACGAGACAGCTGCTGACCTGAGAGAGAGAATCATGACCCGAATGACAACCAGGCCTCCCCGGCGCCAATTACAACGGCTGAGTGAAGTACCATCAGAAAGTCTCATTGAGAATGTGAATGCAGCATTGAGAACCAATGAGCTGATCTACCAACACCATAATTGAGAACCAATGAGCTGATCTACAACTCAGCATCAGTGATCCTTGAGATGCTTGGCTATAAGAGCAACCATGAGACCCAATACCCACCATGGAAAAGACGGTTAGAGGCTAAAATCAAGGTAACAAGGAGGGAAGTGAGCCAACTATCAGAGCTCCACAAGGGTACAATGAAAAGACAAGTACCCAGAAAGTACAGGCAGATGCCCATACCTGAAGCACTCGAAACTGCCAAACAGAGGCTCAAGCCTTGGCCAGCCGCCTAAAAGAGATACACAAGGGAGAATGAATCCAGAAGGATTAACCGGCTCTTCTCCACTCAACCAGCTAAGGTGTACTCTCAATGGCAGGGTAATAACAACAGAGCAGACCCACCAAGGCTGGAGACTGAACAATACTGGAAAGGCATATGGGAAAGGGAGGCGTCCCACAACAACAATGCACAGTGGTTGATCTCTCTACGAGAGGACCATAGCAACCTCCCTGAGCAAGCCCCGGTAACCATCACTGTGACAGATGTCCAAGAAAGAGTCTCAGGTATGAAAAACTGGACAGCACCAGGGCCTGACATGATCCATGCCTACTGGCTAAAGAAACTCACTGCCCTCCATGAGCGACTGGCAGGCCAAATGAACCAGCTGCTACAAAGTGGGACTCACCCTGAATGGTTAACTGAAGGGCGGACAATCCTAATCCAGAAGGATCCATCAAAGGGTCCAGTCCCACCCAACTACTGACCAATAACCTGCCTCTCCACAACCTGGAAGCTCATGTCAGGCATCATAGCGGCCAAGATAAGCAAACACATGGATAAGCACATGAGCATGGCACAGAAAGGTATCGGTGTAAATAGCAGAGGAGCCAAACACCAACTCCTCGTAGACCGCACAGTTGCCCGAGACTGCAAAACCCGACACACCAACCTGTGCATGGCTTGGATTGATTACAAGAAAGCCTATGACTCAATGCCGCATACTTGGATCATTGAATGCTTAGAGATGTATAACATCAACAGGACTCTGAGAGCCTTCATTGCAAACTCAATGAGGCTGTGGAAAACCACCCTTGAAGCCAACTGCAAACCACTTGCACAAGTGTCCATCAAATGTGGCATATACCAAGGAGATGCTCTGTCCCCGCTACTGTTCTGCATAGGCCTGAACCCCCTCAGCCAAATTATCAACAAGACTGGCTACGGATACCGACTCAAAAATGGGGCCAACATCAGTCACCTTCTCTACATGGATGACATCAAGCTGTACGCCAAGAGTGAGCGAGACATCGACTCACTGATCCACACCACCAGGATCTACAGCACGGACATTGGGATGTCATTCGGATTAGAGAAGTGTGGTCGGCTGATTAGAGGGGGAAGGTGATCCGCACAGAAGGGGTCTCACTCCCAGAAGGAACAATAGCAGACATAGAGGACAGTTACAAGTACCTAGGTATACCACAAGCAAATGGCAACCTCGATGAGGCCACAAGGAAAGGAGCAACAGCTAAATACCTCCAACGAATAAGGCAAGTCCTGAGAAGCCAGCTCAATGGCAAGAACAAAATCCGTGCGATAAACAGCTATGCCCTGCCAGTAATCAGATACCCTGCTGGAATAATTAGCTGGCCAAAGGAGGAGATAAAAGCCACAGATATTAAGACTAGAAAGCTACTAACAATGCATGGAGGGTTCCATCCCAAATCCAGCACCCTGAGACTGTACACGAGCCGCAAGGAAGGAGGCAGAGGACTAGTGAGTGTGAGAACCACTGTCCAGGGCGAAACAACTAAGATCCATAAATACATCAGGGACAAAGCCTCAACAGACAATGTGCTCAGTGAATGTCTCAGACAACAGGGAACGGAGGTTGAAGTGCCAGAGATACCATCATGGGAGGACAAGCCCCTACATGGGATGTACCACCAGCAAATAACCGAAGTGGCTGATATCAGTAAATCCTACCAATGGCTGGAAAAAGCTGGGCTCAAGGACAGCACAGAGGCCCTCATCATGGCCGCCCAGGAACAGGCCCTAAACACCAGAGCAATAGAGGCCCAGATCTACCACACCAGACAAGACCCAAGGTGTAGGTTGTGTAAGGAGGCCCCTGAGACAGTCCAGCACATAACAGCAGGGTGCAAGATACTGGCAGGGAAAGCATACATGGAACGACATAACCAAGTGGCAGGCATAGTGTACAGAAACATCTGTGCAGAATATGGACTGGAAACCCCGAGATCAAAGTGGGAAACACCCCCAAAGGTGGTGGAGAATGCCAGAGCTAAGATCCTGTGGGACTTCCAGATCCAGACAGACAGAATGGTAATGGCGAACCAACCAGACATTGTCATAGTGGATAAACAACAGAGGAAAGCCGTTGTGGTAGATGTAGCAATACCAAGCGATTGCAACATCAGGAAAAAAGGAGCACGAGAAACTGGAGAAATACCAGGGCCTCAGGGAGGAACTGGAGAGGGCCTGGCTGGAAGGTGAAGACCACAGTGGTGCCTGTGGTCATCGGGGCCCTCGGGGCAGTCACCCCCAAACTGGAGCAGTGGCTACAACAGATCCCAGGAACAACATCAGACATCTCAGTCCAGAAATGTGCAGTCCTTGGCACAGCCAAGATACTGCGCAGGACCCTCAAGCTCCCAGGCCTCTGGTAGAGGACCCGAGCTCAGAGGATAAGAACCACCCGCGGTGGGTGAGAAGGGAATTTTTTTTATATATATATATATATATATATATATATATAATTAGTTGATTAGTTGAAAGTAGGAAATGTTTTCTTCATGTTATGTTTGGGGTTGGTGCTGGTACTGGATGTTGTGTTGATGCGCAGATTAAACGTCAGATTATTTGAATTTATCCTGATAAAAGTTGGTTTTTTAGTTACAGGCTGCATCAGATTGAAATTCAGGAGGTTTTCGTCACTGTTTCAAATAAATCTCCAACTTTAATGTTTTTGTTTATGGCATCTGCAAAGAAAGCCTCCCTTGCTTTAGTGTTGAGTGATAGTTATGTTGTCTTTCTTTATAGATGTCATAATGAACGTGGAGTTGAGTTTTACGGCGTTGCTCAGCTCCTCAGCAGCGTTGTCTTGCAGATCCTGTGCATTTCTCCATGGAGATTTCTTCCTACCAGACAACCTTCACTTTGACGGGGAGATGTAATCAATGATATCTGAAACTTATCTAGATCATTACAGGATGGGGGCGAGGAGGAGAGATTAGGTGAACTGTTTCTGTAGTGTTGGCTGTGAGAACATTTTGTGATCGTAGCTTTTTGGCTAAGAGAGTCGATGTTGATGGTGCTTTCAAAGACAACAGGAAATCATCTGACAGTTACAGAAACATTGGAAATATTCACAGCCTGACTGATAACCAGGTCCAGTTTTTGTCCTCGATTGGTTGATATGTTGAATTAGACCAACATATTAACCAATCACTGCGTTTCTTTGCCCCTCTGTCTTTGCCAGTATAAATGTTAAAATAACCGACAATTATTAAACAATCATAATCAATGCATATGAAGGATACAAGTTCATTAAAATCAGCAAAGACGTTTTGTCCATATGTTGGAGTTTGGTATAAAGTTAGTGTCAGAGTTCGTTTACAGCCTTTTACCTCAACACCCAAAAACGACTCCAAAAAAGATTTTGTTACAATTTATGACATTCTTAAGTACAGAAGCCAATCCTCTCCCATTTTTATGTTTTCTGTTGCCAGTTAAAAATGTTTAATATTGAGGCTCTGGTTGGATTAGAACAGCTGATTCTGTATCGTCATCAACCAGGTTTCTGTCAGGGACATAACATCAATATTATGCTGGGTGATGAAGTCATTAATTTTGGTGTTAATTGAATATTTAAAGGAGCCACTTTGAGTGAGTTCCTGTGATTCAGGTTCCTTTAAGCCAGGAATGGATCTGAAGTCTGACTTCAGGACGCTGTGTTTGTGTTTCTGTTTTTTGTACATTTTCTTTTTGTGATCCGGACAGAAACTGTCCTGCTTTGTAGTGCTGGGGGCCAGACGCATTCTGGAGGAAGACAGGTGGAAAGATAATGTCTGTTATCTAACCTCAGACTTTAGAAACAATTGGAGGGAGCTCTAAGGAATCAGTCAGGTACTTTTGCTTTTAGAGCACCAAGAAAATAAGTAATTTTATCTCGAGGTAACATCTTTTTCTCGTGCCATTATTTCTGTAATCCCATACAGAACATAATAAATGCGTTTAACAGCATAAGAAAAGCAAACATAGTTTTAAAACAACATTTAAACTTTCAAAACAGCTGCAACTTTCATGGGCTGCAGTACTGCGGCTTGGCCGCCAGGGGGAGAGCGTGTAAGGTTACGCAAGTGTAAAAGTCTGCAGTTGTGTAACGACGTGTAACGTGCCGGCTTGTCGCTTCGCTTCCCGCCGTAAAGGCGCCCGAACAGAACCATGATGCGTTCACGGAGCAGCTTACTGAGGCTAAATGGGCGATAAGATCATTATGTAACGGAGACGTTAAACTGAAACACACAATTAAGGCTGGAAACTTTGTCAAGATCGAGAAAATTATCACCGGAAACCGGAAGCAAGAGCATCTTGAGATAATTCTAACATTATTTAAATACACAGAATGTTTGATAACAAGAGCAGACATGTTTTAAATATTTTAAATACTAAATAGCGAGCTGCTGGTTATTATAATAAGTTCTCGCACCGTAATAAAACGTGTCAAAGCGCTTAGACGTCACGGTTTAGTGTTGTTTTTGAAAAACTCCCGACCGGAAGTTTCATCTTCCTTTTGGTAGCTTGATGCTTTCACACGTAGCGTCAATGTCAGGGTCCAAAAGAAGCCCCGACAAGCAAATAAAACACTTTAAAACAACAGAAAAGGGATAATAATACACTTTGTTTTCAGACATTAAAGTTAAAAGTAATTTTAAAGCACCAGAGCGCAGTTTCAGTTTGGATAAATTTCTGAACATTCAGATACTCACAGTGAAACAAGCGGCCGGCGCTGCCCAGCGCTGCCATCCCGCCGCAGGTCCCGAATCCCGGCTCAAACACGCTCCAGATGACGGCTGTGCCTGCCGTGGAGCCCACTCGTGTCAACCACCCACAGGACAGGTTGAATAGCGGGTCAGCACCGGTGTGAGAGCCAGATTCCTTCAGCTTCAGCCGGCTGAAGGCGCGGACTTCCGCCAAGTTTCATTTGGTAACAACTCACTTCAGGTTACAGACCTACAAAATAAAGTCATTGCGCAGCACCACGCTTGAAAAGGACGAAATTATATGTTTTTAGCCTCTGATTTAACATATATTTTAGAAATACATGTCACTGCAGTATAAATATATGATATATATTATATAATATGATATATAAAATATATATCATATATGAAATATGATATATATTTTGATGTTATTAGTCCAGGTGGCTATTTTAAATGTTCCACTATAGATATTTTTGCTTCAGTAGCAGTCAGTCCTGTAACCAATCTGAAGAGGCTTCTGACTGAAGACTGTTGTTGCAGGACAGTCACATTTAATTAGTTTCCCTATTGGATCAAATTACTACTTTTGAAGTCATTACATCCTAACAGCCAAATGTGCAGGTAGCAGAAACAATACTATATTGCAACGTATTCTGGATGACGTCATCAGTTGTTAGCAAGTTAGCTAATCCAACCTATTTGCTGTTGCTACCCCTCATTAAATCTCTGTCGTAGCTTAGATATTACTTGAGCCTTTATGAAAAGCTCATGAGCTTTAAAGTTGTGGAAACAACTCCTTGTTACCATGGTTGCATGTCTAAAAGTAAAAAACAAGCTGTGCTTTTATTTTTGTGCTCCATCTTGCCTGTCACTTGCTGTCATGTCTGAATTTCCCAGGATCAAAGTTGAGCGAGGAAATCGTTTCAAAAGTGTCGTGCTTTTAATGTGAAATGTATTTTGCTCCTTAACTTCTGGTTAAAACGACTAGCTTGATGTCATTGGTCATCTGTGTTGCGTCACATGCACGTTTAGCTCGTTCCTTTAACCACGCCCACGTCACGAGAGACACGCCCACATTACAGAACCCTTTGATGCCTGATGACAGAAAGATCAATTAAAACTCACCAGTTTGATTTTGTAATTAAAATAAGTAAGATAGCTTTGAGTGACTTTTATTTTGAAGGAACATATAAGAAACACGATGCAAAACTGTTTAAATTAAGAGCTGAGCAGCCAAAAAACATCAATATTACACACATGTAATTAGTAAATGTTTTTATTTATAGGTTTTCACTGATTCAAATAAAGGATATGAATAAAAAAAAAGACTGATTATACTTTTTCGATCCCAAAGATGAAATTGATCATTTGTTGACAAGCGATTCCAACATGTAAAATATTAGTAAAAATAAATGTAATCATAATCAATATAAAATTAATTTTCAAATATATATACATAAGAGTAATGTGATTTAAATTAGACTAAATGTGAAATAAATCAAATCAAAAGGACTTTAAAAGCACATTTTACCTCAGTTATGTTAATTTCCAAATATGTCTTTTGCATTAAAATTTGGTTTATTTCTTTAAAAACAAAATAACAAAAGCAGGAGTTCACTGTAAGAAATTATCAAACTGTTTTAAGAGTCAATCTCCTGTATTTGTGACCTTTAATTATTGTTTTGACTGTGAATGTAGGAAACTTTTGGCATTTTTATTTTTATATTTCCTGATTCATGCAGATAAAATCAGGTTTTTGTCTTTCATTGTCCCACATTCCTTCAGACTCAGATTCATTTCCTTCTTCCGTTTACAGTGAAGCTTAAAGAGGAACAAAAATAAACCAGCAGCTCATCAACAAGGAAGTTTTCACATAAGAACCTGTTTCTGTTTTGTGATGGATGATCAACTTTAAGTTGAGTCCGCAGCGGCGCCTAGTGGCCGCTAGAGGAACTGCAGCTGCATGTTCACAGCAGAAAAAGACTAAAAAGCTGATCCAATTTAAGACAATTAACCAACTAATTTATTTAAATATATGGCACTCATCAGCTGTTTGAAGGTAAATGTCTTTTTAGCAGCTCTTTTCGGGTATCGAATGGAAATACTTACAAATATTCAACACCAGGGGGCAGTGTGCTGCATGTTAAACCACTGTATGCAGAAGGAGAAAAAGTCAAAAATACTCAAAAATGTGGAAATTAATTAAAACATTTTTTTTTTTTTTCAAAAGTCAGAAATCTTCAACTTTTGAAATAGAAAATTTCTCCAAGATTTTTCTAGGAAATGTTTGAGTTGCTACTGCTTTATTTTTTTTTCTGTCTACTTTGCTCTAATATTCTGTCTTAGCTGCCAGTGTTACTTAAATTGGAGTGTTTTAAATCTGTGGTTCCCAAAGTGGGGGTGGGGTCCACAAGGGGGTCGTGAGAATCCATTTTGGGGTCGAAAGATTATGACCAGAATCGCCACGATGTGACAGCTGTGATGCAACCAGTGATGAAGTTTCTGCTTTATCACTGCTTTGTGTTTTCAGGTTCCTTTTACACCATGAGTCAGTGACTCTCTGACGTCTCTAACTGGTTTTATTTATCCATCGTTATAATGACATGCAAAACCAGTTAAAACGAGTTTGTCGTAATAATTTTAGTTTTACATCTCCCTATGAAATTCATAATACACATGATTGTAATTTTATACACAAAGAGTTTGATCATTTTACACTGAAGACAAAGAGGAAACCACCATGACTCTGAAAATCATCTTCCCTTCAGTTTCACACTTTATCTGATCTTATCGCATCATTTCTGTTGTTTCTCAGACCAAAGAGAAAATTAGTTTAAGTTGCATCAACGTTTTAATCAGCAACAGATTCATAAATTTAGCTTTTATTAAAGTTTATTCAGTTATAAAACTGGAACACGTCACATTCCTGCAGGACCCAAAACCTCTTTCTGGCGCAAGTTTCAGCAAATCTATGGCAGAAGAAAATTTCAATAAAAATACTGAGATTAAGCTCAGAAAAATCCTAGAAAGAAAAAATTCATTAACTTTTAGATCATTTTCAGAAATTTGGGGGAAAAAACTCAAATTTTGAGAATCATCTGAGAAATTTTGTATTGATTTTTTTTCTGTGCTTATGAAATTGTAAATTCTGACCTTTTGAACTCAGAAAATTAAAAAAAATTCTACAAAATTTTAAGGTTAATCACAAATTAATTTCTGTCTTGCAATTTGGTCCTTTTTTCTGTCTGCAGTCGTCGTCTTGTGCCGCCGTACGAATCCGTCATGGACGAATCAGAAAACAGCACGAATTGTCATTTAAACTCAGATAAACATCTAAATCTTTCTCCATGCTTTTCATACCAAATTCCATTTTAATCCATTTTTTTTTCTCACGATCTTTTCTAAAAAAATACATTGTAACATTTTACAGCCATTATTTATAGAAGAAAAACAGAATTTCCTTCAAAAACTGTGAAATTTTAAGATTAATCTAAAAAAGTTTCAAGAAAAAAACTTGGAAATTCCTTAGTTTCTAAAGTTGAACATTTTTGACTTTTTGTCAGGATCTGGTATGAAAAAAATGTGAGATTTTATTTTTGATCCCTAATAAACAGATGAAACAGGATTTAAAGGAACCAGATGGTGACATAAAAAACCCAACAGTGTTTATAACCAATATCTTGATCTGAATTGATCTAGTCAGCAAGTCTGAATATATAAATACATTTATTGCCACGTAATCATAAACTTTTTTTGTATTATTTCATAATTATCCCAATCAGACCCGATCCCACTGAAAACCGTTATTTTCCAGACCAGAACAGAACCAGAACTTCTACTGGTGCTTTAAAAACATTGAAACCATTTTTATTTAACCGTTTCCTAAAAACGCTTTTCGTTCCCTCTGAAGTCTGAACTTCAGCCATTTTGTCGCGTTAACCAACACATTGCATAGCCGTTAAACAATGGCGAACAGGAAGCAGCACAACACGCCACAGCGACTCACCATCGCCCCCGGAGGAACGCTGCGGTATTGCAGGACAGACAGCGCTAAACAGTGCAGCATCGAACCACCGGACGCTGCAGCATCGAACCGCCGGACGCTGCAGCATCAAACCATCGGGACGCTGCAGCATCGAACCGTCGGACGCTGCAGCACCGAGCTGCAGGCAAGAAAACATTCACGTCTTTAAGGGCTTCATCAGCAGCAGGAGTTTATTTGTTGCTGCCTTTTTAAAGGACACTTATATTTATACTTCAGGCTGCAAAGGCTGAATGTGGAGGAAATAATTATCACAAACATTTTTTAACCTTAAATATAAACTTGATCTGCTTCTTTTAATGGGGTAAAAATGTTAGAATACAGAAATACGTCAAGCTTCAGCTCGCAGTTTATTCAGTCACTCTGAGGCGCGTCTGTAGGAAAATATCTGTAGCATCGGCTGCAAACAGCCGGGCTGGAGTCCGCCGGCGCCGGGCCGGACCGGATCGGGTCGGGCCGGGCGTTGAGCCGGCGCTGAGGCAGGCGTGTTGGTTCTGGACGGGCGGCGCCGCCGTCAGTCGTCTGTGAAGGTCAGCCGACCCGGGCCTTCGTTCTTCATCCAGCGGCGGTACCGCTTCATCTTGGGGTCGGTCGCCAGCTTGGCCTTCATCTCCTCCTCGCGCTCCTTCCTGTACGCCTGGAGGAAGCAGGAGAGAATCAGAGGCTGGATAACAGGAAGGAGCTTTAGAACCAGGCTGATCAGTAAAATATGAAAACTCTGATCATTACAGCCGAGTATCACAGCCTGGCGAAGAAAACAAAAACTACGGAAATAAAGTCGTAAAGTTACGACAAAATGTCAACAATAAAGTGAAAATAATATAAGAATTAAAACATACAGAATAACTTTATTTTTATTATAATAGTTATTCTCATATTACTTTTCTTTTATTATTAGTAATTTATTCTAGTAATTTTACATCTTTATTATTTATTACCATAACAAAACTTTTTTCAATTATTATAACTTTATTCTCATAATTTTGTTGTTTTAAAAATATAAAAATCCGGTTTTGAATCAGAAATTGTAACAGTTTGGGAGTCAAAGTGTCTTTTTTACTCTTCTTAAACCTTCAGAAACAGGAAGTGGCCTCTGATTGGCCCAGAGTTCTTAAAGGGGCCTCGTACCTCGTAGTTTTCTCGGACCCACAGCTGTTTCTCCAGGAACGTCTGCTTGGTGTTTTCCTCCAGACTGTCGAACTGGGCCTGCGACAGCTTCATGTTCCTCCTGATGAGAGCAGAACCGGGCCGTCAGAACCGTAGCCGGAACCCGAGCGGCGCGGGCCGGCGCCGGCCGCCACTGACCTGATGAGGTAGAGCTTCTCCTCCTCGCCGTACTCCTCCCGACAGACGGTGAAGCGGTACACCCAGCGGGCGTACCACGCCACGTAGCGGCTCAGGTAGAAGGGGGAACAGGGCCATCTGGCACAGCAGGATGTCCGACAGGCTCGGCTTCTGGTAGGCGCCCTTGATGTCGATCTTGTTCTTGATGATGTCGCGGATCAGCTTCCTCTTCCTGCTCGCGGATCTCCTCCTTGGAGCGCCCGGTTCTTGCCCTTCTCCTTGGTGCGGTTGAGCAGGCCCTGCTGCTAGCGATCTCGGTGGCCTGGATCCGGTACTTTGGGACGGTCACCAGGTAGTTGATGGCCTTGTTGTAGCTGCTGCACCAGCTGACGTACTGGAGAGTAGACACTGGTTATACTGGGCCAGGAAGAGGCTGGAGGAAACGTTTCACATCCAGAACCAGAACACTTCAGACCCATGGATCTATGTGGATCTACATCTAGATCCTTGTTTAAGGTGTTTTTATGTATTTCTAAGCTCCAGCCAGAAGGGGGCGGCGGCGCTCCTACCTGGACGGCAGAGATGGCGCAGATGGTGACGAGGATGACGATCCTGACGTCGACCTTGGGGGCGAGGCGGCGGCGGTAGTAGGCGTAGTAGTGCTGGTAGTATTCCTCAGGATGGTCCAGCATGTAGTCGTAGTCGCGCCGCGAGTCTTCATCCTGCCGACGGAACAAAACGAATCAGGATCATCCAGGATTACGAGAAAAATACAGAAAACCAGAGACTGGCTGGGAAGTTTAGAACAGGAAAAAAACGCTCCTCTGAAACCAAGATGGCGGTTTTAGAGATGTTTGTACCAACTGTGAAATAAGTGAGAAAATTTGGAAATCTTAACCATAAATCCAAATGCAGCAGCAGATCTGCAGGATCCGGGTGGTCTAGTCAAAGTCCAGACCTTAAGTCTTTGTATACACATTATGAAAATAATGACAATAAAGTCATAATATTACAAGAATAAAGTCTTTGTATTACAAGAATTTGTATGAAAATAAAGTTGAAATAATATGAAACTTTATTTCAAATTCAGTCTTGTACAACTTTTTTCTCAAAATCCTGAGGCTTTATTCTCTAATTCTGACTTTATTTGTATTTTATTTTTACTATTTTAGTATGACTTCATTCTTTTAAGTATAATTTTATTTTATTTCTCTTAGTTTGGCCCTAAACACTGCACAGTAGATAAGAGCCTCTGGAGATGATGGAGCAAAGAAAAACTCTTTATAAAACCCAGAACACTCTGGACAATCCTGAGTGTCTTCAGTCAGAGTCTTGTTGTGAGTCGCTGCAATGCGGACTGCTACAGCAGATCCTTCCTTATGGCAGCTACATTTCAATAAAGTTTTTGAATGAGAGTAAACAGAGCCGTTACTCGCCTTCAGTGTCTCATAAGCCGTAGCGATCAGCAGGAACTTGGAGTGAGCGTTCTCCTCCTCTCCGGGCTCCTCGGGCCGGTACCGGTCCGGGTGGTACCGGCGGGCCAGCTGCCGGTAAGCCCTCGCGATCTCCGCCTTGGAGGCCTCCCGGGAGACCCCCAGCACGTCGTAGCAGACCTCCGTCCCGCAGTAGAGCCCCTCCAGCAGCGCCGTGGCGGCGGGCAGCGACGACACGGCGAGCAGGAGCACCGTGAGCCGCCACAGGCCGCGGCTCCGCTCCGGGAACAGGGCCATGTCTCCCCGCTGCTGCTGCTGCTGCTGCTGCTGCTCAGACACGGAGCTCCCAGCGCCGGCGCATTCTGCTGACGTCACTAGAGCGCCGGAAAGAATGCTGACTGATCAAAATAAACGTTCAGGTTGGAGCCGTTAATGACGTTTTCTTATCATTTTCAGACGTTTATGACCTGCTTCTCGCGTTTCTCTTGTAAAATGTTGGAGTTTAACTTTTTATGGCTTTGTTTAAAAAGGGAAAATATTTTCATAAGTGATTTATTTTTGATTCATTAAGATGTTTGAGGTAAAAAAAACACCAAGACGAACAGGAAAGAAACAACATCCTGCAATAAACGTTTTAATAAAATGTTTTAATGAAAAAAAAAAACTTTAAATTTAATAATGGAGCAAATTTAAAGACAGAAAACTTTTTTTAGCTTATTTAATCTGTACCTATGCGTCTCATTTATATTTGAATTGACACAAATTTATTACAGTCTTTTCTGCTTACAAGCATCGCTCTTGTTTAATCTAGACAGGTTGTAGACTCTGGTCAACCAGAACTCACCCATACATCCACTGCAGTTCAGGTGTATTAAACACACATCTGCTTTCAATAGAAGATCTTTGACTCATTGCCCAAGTGATGACGTTGCATACAAATATGCCACCTGCTGGCCAATAAAATTCTAGAAAAAAAAAACTTAATCTCACATTTTTTCCTAAAAATCCTTGAAATTTCTGAGCTTCAAAAGTTGAAAATTTGTGATAAAAATCCAGATTCCACAAAATCTATCATGAATGATTCCAAGCATTTTAGTTACATTGTAGACAGAAAACAACTTCCAGCTCTAAATGAACTGAGAATAACCTGAAAAATGTTGCAGAAAAAAACATGGACATTTTTAAAAAGGTTTAAAGTTTTACACTTTACAAACTAAGTTGTTCTTAGAAAATGTCTGGGAGTAATCTAAAAAAATTATGATACTTTATAGCAAACGTTTGACTTTTAAAACTCAGAAGTTTCTAATTTTTTTTCTAGAAAATTTCAGGTTTTTGGCAGAAATGTACTTCTCTATTTTTATACAATTCACCGTTATTCTTGGCACATTTTGTTGAACTTTAGTTGTTTTTGACCATTTTGCATCCAATTCAGGAAGATTTCTCTAGTTTTTAGCTGAAGTTTTTGGTCAAATGTTGACTGAATTAAATATTTAAACTGTGCAAACACAGATTTATGGGAGGAGGAACCTGGAGAACATCAACCCTGTTGAAAAAGTGCTGATGGAGGCTGAGTGTAAAAAGCCAGTGCTGTAGTCGGGGCAGGGGGTTATTTTTAGCTGGTGCAGCCCTTCACATCCATCAGGTGGTTATTGGCTCCCAGAGCGTCGGTTCAAATCAGCAGAGCTGTCAGCAGCGTCTCCACTCAGATTATCGCCGGTGAAGCTGCGTCTCTGCAGGAGGTCTCATTCAGATTTCACTATAATCCAACGCAGGCTGAGCGATGGAGACGCTAACGGCTCTGTGGCTCTGCTTCCTGCAGGAACCAGGCTGAAGATGTCTGGCGAGAAGAACCCAGAGGTGGTGGGATGCGACGCCTCCATCATGAGGAACGTCTGGGAGATCCGGATGAGGGAGTTCGGACAGAGGATGCTTCTGGAGCAGGAGCGGCTGGAGAAGAGCGCGCTGCCCGCGTGAGAAAACCAAACATTTATCAAACTTCTACTGTCAGTTTTAGACGAACTGCAGCCGTTCAGGTGAAACTGAACCCAAATGGGACGAATCTGATCGTGTTTTAATTTGAACAAATGGGACAGAAAGTCCTGCAGTCAGCTGAGAGACGTCCAAACGTCCAAACATCCAAACATCCAAACTGTTTGACAGTTTAGATCCCAAATCGAAACCAGAGGCTGAAGTTTCATCCTGCAGAAACTGCAGCCCACTTTCTGTTGGCATGAAGTTTGTTTTCAGAGTAAATCTTAAATTAATGCTAATTTAGAGATTATGAAAACTAAGTTTCTGTAAAACAGACTTTTAGTGAAGTCTGAAGTTCCTCTAATCTTTACAAATGATTTTGATCAAAGAGTTTCCAGTGATTTTCTTTGAAATTTAAGTTTTAGTGATTTTTCTTGTATCTTAATATTCCCAACGCTGAACAGATTCCTGACTGGGTTTGGTCTTCAGTTTCCATCTGCAGATAAAGTTTTGCATTTTGAATTCACTCTGATGTTTGATTTCTCCCCCAGAAACAATTTCACAAAAACAGTCAAGAAATCTAAGTTTTGAAGATTCTAAAATCTGAAGGTTTTCTTTTTACTTTAGTTGCTCTCCTGAACCCGATTTCACTCCGTTCTTTAATCTGACCCTTTTTACATGATGCACAGATTCTTAAAGCTAAAAAAGTTATTTTGAAGAAATTCCTGAAACTCAACAGATTTCCAAAGGGCTCCAAACTTTCAGAACGATGAAAAAACACAAAATGTTACCAAGTTTTTTTGATCTAGTTTCAATTATAAATATCTTAGTGAAACTGAACGTCATCACTGTCTTTAATGCAAAATATAAGACAGTTTTAGGTGAATAATTACTTAATATTCATAAATATTACAAGAAACTAATAATTTTCTTAACCTAAATAAAGATATTATTTAGTTACTTGTTTGGAGAAGATTTTCTCAATTTTGGGTTTTTTGTTATCAGCAGTTTGAAAGAGAAATTGACCTCATTTTCTAATTAAAATTTACAAAAAAACAAAAAACAAAATCTGAAAACATCTGAGAGTCTAGATGTGTCTTCAGGAGATGCAGGAGAAATCCCAACAAAGCTTTAAATGAAAGGTTCTGAAAAGCCACCAGGTCCGAATTCATAGAAAAAGATGAAAGACGTTGAAAAAAATAATTAATTATGCAAATTTTGATAAACAAACAAAAAAGCAAATGAGGCAGAAAAACAATGGGATTTATTTACGTTTCGCAGTTCATTTTGCATTTGGGTCACCGAACTGGAAGGCAAACAGAAATGAACCGTTATGATCAGAAATGCTCAGAGTTACAGGAAGATCTGACTGTTTGTTAGGAAAATACCAGAAATGAAAAATGCTTTGAAAAGGTTTTCAGAACAAAAATGTTGTTTTAAACTCAACATAAATAGAGCAAAAACAGAAACAAGTCACTTTCCTTCAACCATGTTTCTGTTTAGTTGCTGTATTTGTATCAAATGTCTTTAATTATTTAGTATTTCTTGCTTTACTAGTTGGGTCGTCATGTATTTATTAATATCTCAGTCCCAGTGAACTCAGGTTCATTTTAATGCCAGCTGCTCTTCATCCTGTCTAATTCAGAGATCAGTCAGACAGTCACAGCTGTAACCACAGATTTAATGTTTTATTACGTGTGAACATCCTTGTGGCTTTAAAGAGGAATTTATTAAATTATTCTGTACGAGTTAACTTCTCAGAAACATCATGATGATGGAGGAACGACGACGTCCAGAGCAGGAAAGGTCACCAGTTAGCTTTGCCAACAAATCTCCACAAAAGGTACCGGTCCAAGAACGCATGCCATGTCTCGACTTCCAGAGCCGCCTGAAGAGCAAACAGATTTAGCGGGAGCTGAAATGAATACTCAGAGAGAGAGACAGTGATTTATGGTCCACTCTGCAGGGAATTCGTGTTTCATGCTTTCAGTCGAACATTTCCTGATAACAACCAAAAAATCAAACCCAAGCATCGGTCTGGTTTGGGTTGAAGTGAACTCTGTTTCAGTTTGGATGCATGTGTGAACACCAAGCAGACCTGAGATCACTCCAAAAGCAGGAAGCAGACTCGAGGGCAGGGCATTCTGGGTAAATACAACCGTAACAAACGGGCTAATCTAGCGCCAGCAGGAGAAATCCAGAAACAAAAAGAGAAATCCTACAACCTCTAAAATCTGACACCTCCATTTGTTTCTATTTTGTGAAGAGGAAAGTTGCTCTCAGTGTCTTCAGAGGTTTTCATGTCGTTTCCTTCAGTGGCTCTTGGTGCAGCGCCCCCACAGGCCAGGAGGGGAACAGGCTGCTCAAACAGTTTGGTTGGATTCAGAGCAGAGAGAAAACTGCAACGGTGCTTTTCCCAGAACATTTCCGAGCTCCAGAAGTTTGAAATATGCAAGAAAAAACACTAAGAAATTCTGAGATTAATCTCAGAAATTTCTGAGTTTCAAAAGTTGAAAATTTTGAGATCCAATTTTGTTTTGAATCTCAGAAGATTCCAATGAAACAACAAATAACTCATTAATTATTCAACAATTTATGAAAACTTTTTTTTTCCTCAATAGCAAATCTGAAATATCCAAAAACAACAACAAAGAAAAACACCAATCATTTGTTTGTTGAACTAAAACCTGAGGATAAATAATGTACACTAATTGTGATTTTATTTTTTTAAGTGCAACCAATGTAGTTTGATCTCCTAGCAGCAGGACATAACAAGTTTTCTATAAATAAAAACATTGTTGTGTTATTTAAGAGCTGCCAGATGGCAGCATCACTTCACCCCTCAGTAACTTCACCTCAGACCACAAAAGGTTTTCATCATCACAGGCCTGGATATAAACAGAACAACCAAATTTACTCCAGAACAAAAAATCCAGAATTATCTCCACACCATACAGATTTTCTGGAGCACATAGTTCCAATTATTTTTAAAATCAGACCAATCTAAATAAACAGTCAGTATGTCTTAGAAGTGTCCAAAATGCTCAATGAAGTATGAAACATTTCTGGAGAAATCCTCTAATCAAGAACTAAAGCACTTTTTGCAAACCTAGAAAATTTATGTTGGGATCAAAAAGTTTGAACTGCAGGTTTAATATGTCAAGACAAAATAAATAAATAATGGCAGGCTATGTTTATTTAAACTTTTTTTCCCTTTTATTCTTTTTTTTGTTTGCACAGCATCAACAAGGACTGGGCAGATCGTATGACTGCCAAGATGGGGAAATACAAAAGAGTGGAGAGGAAAGTTGCACCTTCCGATATCCAACCAGACGACAACATCTGGAAGAGCAAGCAACCGCCGGTTCCTCAGGGAGTTCCTCTTGGCAGAGGTTTGGGGCCCGTTGGGAGACCAGGAGTCCCGGCGAAAAGCTTTTCTGCTCAAGCCCCAAATCTCAAGGACAAAAAGGTGCAAGACAAGAGTTTCAACAAACTTCAGCTTCTCATGTCAATCACCAAAACTCAGCCATCATCTCTGGTGTGGGGCAAGGCTTGGAAGTTCAACAAGTCCTTACCGTCACCAGCAGAGGGTGCAAGTCCAGACTGGGGGCAGTGCTGGATGTTTGCTCCCTATCAACCTCGAGCTGAAGAAGGTAAGCCTTGGCCAAACGAGCCCAACCTGGTGGATCCACAAAGCTATCATCTCTGGAGAAAAGCCTTTTACAAGATGGTGGAACCACAGGAGCTGGACCTGAATCTGCCTACTGACGAATGGCAGACATCCTGGAAAAGATTTGAGAAAATCAAGAAAGATTCTGCTGAAGATGAAGAGAAAGCCTCTAAACATGGATTCTTCACTTTACTGGTGGAAACCCAGCACCAGAATGAAATCTTGTGTTCATCAGAGTGGAGTGATTCCTGGACATCCACCAAGCCAGGCAACGAAGGTTTACTGACTGCAACAGTTGATGACAACAAAGATATGGGAAGAGAAATAAACCCAGAATGGGAGGAATGTTGGCGGCTTCTCAACCATCATGGCAGCAATAGCTTCAAGGTTCCTCGCCATCAGAAACCGCTCAGTCCAGAATGGGCCAGTTCATGGAGAACAGCAGCCGGCGTCTTCAACAAACAGAGTTCCTCTCAGAACCAACATCACGGCTCTGACAATCACAGCCTGGAGAGAGAAGGTTTTTACAAAATCATCTCCGCAACTCGTAAGAGAGACCTTCAGTTCTGCGATAAATTTGAGACGATGGGCGACTGGAGCAAATCATGGGAGATTCCAAAGAACAACTCAAAACCTTGTGCTGAGATAGATAAAGTTCTCAAAGCCTTACTGCCGAAGATAGATGTTGAGACTCAAAGGGTGGAAAAGATCCCTCAGGTCAATTACTCAACAGAGAAAGTAGATCCAAGGTACGAGCAACTAAGACGTGATGTGATACATCACACAAGGAGGGAACTCCCCGAGTCAAAGATACTGCTTCTGAAGCACCTGCAGAAAATACTTCCACCTTCTGAATGGAGGGATTCCTGGAAGGTAATAAAACATAGAATGAGACAGGAAAAGAGAAGGTACAAGCCGGATCCTGTGAAAGCCTTTCAGAGAGTCTGAGAAAGGGGAAGATTCAAAGCCCAAAGCCTCAGAGTGGAAAGACTCCTGGAAGTTTATCTGCCGGCCCCTGAATCAGAACCCAGAGCTGTGGCAACAGGGTTGGTCCACCTCAACGCAAGTCCGGGTGAACTGGGAGAGGCACCAGAGTGAGATTTCAGTGGAGAAATTCCCTAAAAATGGCCCAACAACTGAACGGGTTTGGGGAGAATCCTGGAAGTTCTCAAGGTACCAGCACCGATCAGAACCTGCACAAGCCAAAGGTCAAGTCGGCAAAGGGAAGTTGAATGTTCCTGATAACTCAAGAGAACAGGAAAGTCATGCCAAGTCCATGTCAGATTGGCAAGATGCCTGGATGGTCACAGAAATAGAGATGAGACACGATAAACCGTCTTTTGTTCAGTGGAGGGAATCCTGGAAGTGGTCTATCTACCACACACAACTCTGGACTGGACTGGTATCTACAGACAAGTGGGTGGATGAATCCACTGAGATCCAACGCCCAAAAAGCATTCTGTCCCCAGAAGGGGTGAAAGCTAAAGTGAGCCGCTCCTTTGACAACAAGATATTTGGCCAAAGATACCCTGAGAAAGAGTGGAGCTCCTCATGGAGCACCAAATCACTTTTAAGCAATCAATCGAGCAAAAGTAGTTCAACTCAGCAGCAACATCCCATTCTGAGTGAGTGTGGATGTAAGTGGGGAAGATCTTTCAGACTTGCCAACCCAAAGCCCCAACTGGATCAGCCCTGGATTGAGTCTTCCCAGAACCCTGGTTACTACCAGGTTTTATGGTCAAGCAAAAACAAGATGCAAAACATAAATAAAAATAAATCCGACCTAAACAAAGTGTTTGCTTCTGCCACACTTTGGGCAAACTCCTACCGGTTCCTGCAGAAACCCAACAACCAGCTTAATACCAAAGGAAGATCCAAAGAACTCAGTGATCAAAGAGTGATTTTACCAACAAAGATCAAAACGAAGAAGCAACTGTATTCTGGCATGGAGAAGGAGAAACAATCCGAGAGGAAGTGGGCAGGATGCCACCTCCTGGGTAAAACCCAACCTCGTCCCAAGAAAGGCAGCGGTTCTAACAGGAAGCTCATGCCTGAAGACAACGTCTATAACAAATTCCTGGAGGAATGGGGAGAGTCTTGGAGATTCTTTGTCCGTCCTGAAAACCTGAAAAAACAGATGAGCTTTAAGCCAATATCTGGTTGGGATGAATCCTGGAAGTTCCTCCTTCCACTGTACTGAAACAAAAACAATCACTTCAAGAAATGAGTCACTCTGTTGAACCCAAGGATCTGCATTTGGCCCATAAAATAGGAATGTCTTTTTGATTGTGTGGACAGTGTGGATGGAAGGCGTGTTTCAAGCAAATAAATCAGAACAGTATAGTTTTAAATTGCTATTTATGACAAAAAGGCAAAGAAGAGGGATAATGATCTTCTGAAGAGTGGGTGTAGTTTTAATGTGAGAATATTAAAACAGTTTGAGAAAGAGAAATGTACACAGGACTGTCTGATGTTGAAGGTTAATGAAATGCTGAAGTCTCCTGAATAAAGGAGTAAAACAAACAGTATCTTGTCTTTATTCAGCCTGTTACTGCAGGAGTTTCCTCAACCTGACAAACCAAACAGAAGGTTCACTGACTCCATCTAGCGGATACATCTGGTAAGACATGAATCATTAGTACCCTTCATTACCTTGATAAGTATAAACTAATCTTTTTGTTTTTGTTGCAAAATGAAAAAGCCACAAATAACTTCAATTTATTCTGGATTTAAAACAAAAATACATTTAATCCTTAAAAATAAGGATTAAATCTGTACCTGTCAGCATAAATATATAGATATTTTTTTAGATGAAGCTCCAGTCCTTCTTTTTATGTCCTATTTCACTGATATATATTTGTCAAAGTGTTGTGGCTCTGGTGTGATTTATAAGTTACCAAATAATAACTGAGTGAATCTCTAGACCAAATTAGACAACAGTGACATCTAGTGGCAACAGAAGTAACATTAAAATGTATTTTTATATTCACCTGGAAACAGAAATGAAATAAAAAGATGGACAAAGAACAGGAATAAATAGAGCAACAACAGTATTAAAATGATTATATGTGACAATATTTGTGAAATCCTGTTGAACTTGGTCAATTTAATGATTTATAAAGTAAATCCAACATGATCTGGAAAAACACCCAAACAAATCCATGTTCTGTGTGAGCTGACAGCAAACGTATGGAAACCTAAAAATGCCATGTGGTTGAGCTAAAAATAGAGCTGGCAGTTCACATGACATCAGCAGCAAAATGATCTGAGTGTCTTGTTACGTGACGGAGACAAAGACACTGCGCATGCTCAGACCGAACACACACAAGCGCACACACACACACACACACACACACACACACACCTCATACATGAGGAGATCATAGTTTAGGTTTACAAACATTTATTAAATAAAACTCAATGTTTGACCAATGAAAACGGTAAAATCTGCTCCTGTTTTCCTTATTGGCTTAAATGGACGTGATAAATAATCTCAAGTTCACTGGAGTTGGAAACTGCTGCTTTTCTAACTTCCTGTTGCAGCTAGCTGTGATGCTGTGCTCATGCTAGCATGCATAAAAAGACATTTATTTTTAAAATTCTGCATTAATTTGAATATTTTTACTTAATATTTACATTATAAACTCAATAATTATTTAAAGTGACACCTTTCAAGGTTATTAAAACGTGTTTTTCTAACTTCCTGTTACAGCTAGCTGTGCTGCGTTGCTAACTGTAACCTGTATGCAAACAGAAAACAGACATACTGAAATTTAGAAACATAAATAAAAATGGAAAAAGAGTAAATAACTGTATTAAAACTGAAAAGAAACTAAATAAAAAAAGAGAAATAAATGCTACAAAAACCTAAATAAAAGAATTATTATATAAAACCAAAATATATAAAAATAAAAGTATAGATAAATGAAAACTCAAAAAAATTAATCAATAAAACAAAAGTAAATAAATAAATAAATAGAAGCACAGACAAAAAACATAAATAAAAATGAATTAATAAATATAAAAACAAGATAAATTAATAATTTTAACAGACAGAAAAAAACAAGAGAAAAGAAAAACTAACAGTTTCAGTTTCTTGTTTTAAACCCGCAATTTGATGAAGCTGCATTTTAGACATTTTGCATAATTTGTTTTTTATTCCAGTAACTAAAAATATAACATTAAATTAACACCAAATTGGTTATTTTATATAAAACCTGTACATCTGGCCATCATTTATCACCAACCTGTCGAGAACAGAGCAGCTTTAAATGACTGTTGTTCTATTTTTATGTCTCTGCTCCTGCTGGCCTGCAGCCTTTAAAGTCTCATCTTTGTCGTATTTCTGCAGCTGCCCGGTTTGTTGCACCTGTTGAATAAAGATTCATTTCACTAATGTGTTTTTCATCTAATCCTTGTCTGTTCCTGCTGGCCCGGCTCTAAATTTAGAGACGCAGCCCTGGATGTGTTGTGATGTAAAAATAGGAGGAGGGAAGCCGGCTCGTTATCCAGGACAGAGAGTCAAACTTCAAGCTGAAGGAGCGTCGAGACGACGATCAGTGGAGCCGGAGAGGAAGGAAAAACAGGACGGATTCAGAGAAACAGGTCAGAATTTCTTATTTCTGTTTGTTTGTCTTACAACATGTGATGTTTTTAGTTTGTTCTGTGGGATTCTAGTTTTGCATGTTGACATTTTGGCACTAACACAGGCTCCATAAAACACTGAGAGCTGAAAACAGAGACAGTTTAACTACAGATCAACAAACCTTTGTTAGTCTGAAGTTGGACCAGAAAATGTGTCAAATTGAGACATTTTTGTTCCTGCTGGTTGGTGCTCACTAGCTAATCAATCACTCGCTAATCAATCACTAGCTAATCAATCACCGCTCATTTTCGGGTGATTATTCATTAAAAATCAGAAAATAAACATCGATCCTGAAAACATAAATTGTGACAGACTGAATGTTTGAGTTTTATTTCCTCCTGATGCATTTGAACCTTCGCTCTGTCGGTTAGTGGAGCTGATATCAGCCGGTTTCCATGGCAACGGGTGTGCATTTGGTGAGTGCAGAAGAATTTGAGTTGTTTTTTTCCGCGTTATTTTCCTTTTCTTATGGAGGACTGCAGCTGCTGTGTAATTTCTGACAGTTTGATAAACAAACTTGCAGATCTTTAATATTCTGCATTAGAGATTTAATTAAATCATCCGCTTCAACAACAATCTACGACATGTTTGGGTTTTTTTGGGGAAGCATCTCAGACAGCAGCTGGTCGAGGATCCCTGAAGTCATCCTCTAATTTTACAGCGTTTATTAAGACGGATGAGGCTGAAATGCAAAGTAAATCCTCCAGACGGTCAAAGTTTCTGATGCTAGTTTTAAAATTAGCCGTTCTTTAAAAACCTTTGACTGCAGCGCTTCCATTTTCACATAACAAACTAAACATTTTCCATATTTACAGGTCTCCAGTTATACAAAGTCAGCTGGAAAACAAAGAGATAAATTTGAGCATAAGAGTTGTTTTGTCGATGGACAGAATATGATTTAATATCTGTATTTTTCTCCATATTCTTCAGTTTGGAGGTTCTTGTTGCTGGGCAAAGTTTAATTTTAGAGCTGCTGCTTGTTGTTTTCATTCTCTGAGAAAATAACTTGTGACGTGTTGTTCCTGGAACTAACTGTACGGAGGAGTGATCCTGCCAAAATTATCCAAAAACTATAGAAATAAATAAATCAAAATCAAAACCAGACTAATACACAAGCCTGGATTGTATTTATTTTACTATCCATCCATCCATCCATTTTCCGTCACCCTTCTCCCTAACGGGGTCGGGAGTTGCTGGTGCCTCTCCAGCTGCGTTCCGGGCGAGAGGCGGGGTCACCCTGGACAGGTCGCCAGTCTGTCGCAGGGCAACACAGAGAGACAAACAGGACAAACAACCACACACACACTCACACCTAGGGAGAATTTGGGAAGGCCAATTAACCTGACAGTCATGTTTTTGGACTGTGGGAGGAAGCCGGAGAACCCGGAGAGAACCCACGCATGCACAGGGAGAACATGCAAACTCCGTGCAGAAAGACCCCGGGCCGGGAATCGAACCCAGGACCTTCTTGCTGCAAGGCAACAGCGCCACCCACTGCTCTACTGTGCAGCCCATTTATTTTACTATAATTTTTCTATTTCTTTTGTATTGTTGTTAAGAATATTTTTTAAATGCTGTTTCACAGACATAATAAATCTGTACGTTTCTCGTAGGAAACACGATGTTGTCCAAAAAGGAAGAGAAGAGATCGTTCAGCAACGGCCGACTGAGAGACCAGTGGGAGAAAATAGCCCAGAACGAGGCGGACCAGTGCAAACAGGAGGCTGAATGGAAACGGAAAAGCTCCGTTAAAGTGTAAATATCAAAACATTTATTCCTTCACTACTTATTTCACCTGAATAAAACAGTAAAAAACAATAAACATACATTTGTCTCACTAAAATATCAGGTAAGTTGTGTATATTTTATGTCTTGGAGGCAACATTTTAAACATTAAGTACGTTATTATTATTATTACCATGGGTAGTTTTGTCAGGACCAGACCTCCGTATATAATTGACTGATTGAAATATAAGTGAATTCTGTTTTCTCAGTTCATGCAAAACAAGTTTTTCATATTTAATCTAACAGATTGTTTTCCTTTTCTTTTTCTCCAGTCTTTTCTCGAAGTGGACCTACCACTGGTCCAACGGAGACCAGCAGAAGGACGAGATTTCCGACTTCAGGAGGACGACGACCCGGACAGACGACGAAGAAAAAAAGCCTAAAATCAAATTCAAAATCGTTCCTCCACCTCCAAAGGTCAAAGCGGAGCCTCCTCCGCCGCCGCCGCCCCCCAGGAGGTCTTCCTCCCCGAAACGTCACAGGCAAAAACGCAAAGTGGAAGTGGACGTGTTTGGGTTGTGCTGGAGGGAATCCTGGATGAGCCTGAAGCCACCAAAGTACCTTTACCTGAAGGCCAGAGAGGCTAAAGAGAGGAGGACCCTGCTGATGACCTTAGAGTGTCCCAGGAACAGGAAGTACAAATCAAAGACGTGTGGACTGGACCCGGACGGGACGGGTCCGGTTTCTAGTTGGACTCTTTCCTGGAAGCAGGTGAGGATGGACAGATAGCACACTCCTGCTAATGCGCTGATAGCAGAGCTAATTTTTTGTTTAGAGCTTTTTGCTAACTTTGAGAACATTTAGCGCTCTTAGCTTCCCTACATTCTAAAGCACTAATTTATTGGCTGTATTGTTAACTTTCAGTTGAATAAAGTTCAACATCTGTGTTGAAGTTTTGGTTAGCTTCCGCTAAATCTGTTAGTATAGCATTGTAGCATTAGCTTCCACTAAGCACAGTGTTGTTGTTTTAGCTTTAGCTTCTGCTAAATACCATGTTTGACCCATAAAGGTCACATGTAGATTTTCAGCTTCCCTCTCTAAAATGTCGGGTTTGATCGGTGTTATAAATGGGACTTGAGAAAATGGTTGAATCTTAGATATGAAATCAACCAAAACAAAATGTTTTCTCTAAATGTTTTTCTTGTTTCCAGGTGAAAAGCCCGGCTCAGTCAGAGCAACCAGAGGACAGAGACTTTGACTGGGACACTCTGTTTGAAAGGACGCTGGTCAGCAAAGTGGCAATAGGAGAATATGGTCTTCCTTCCTGGGCCGGAACATGGAAGATCATGAACTTTCCCCTTCAGGCAGCAGAAGAAGAACTGGGACTGCGGTTGGGAAAGCTACCAACAGGAGTCGGCGACAAGGCCGATAAGTTTGATCTCATTCAGGAGCAGCTGGATGAGGTGGGGTCGTTGTTCTCCAGAGTTTCAGCTCCAAATCTGACTGACCAAAGAAAATCTGTGTCTTTAATTAGGAAGAGCCTGAAGGCTGGGAGGATTCATGGAGGCTCTCAGGAGAAGAAGATGCAACGGACGGGCCCGCCACGTTCACAGTGGAAATGAGCGACTGGCTGATGCCGGGATGGAGCAAATCCTGCCTGCTGGCTGCAGCTCCGCCTGAGGAATACGAAGAGCGGCAGAAGAGCTGGAGCTCCTGCTGGGGGTTCCAGCAGCAGATCAGGTGGGTTCAGCCTCAACCGCAGCAGAACCTCTGGGAGGTTCATCAACACGATCCCTTTACCTCAAACCACAAAGTTAGCTGGTTAACCCTAAAGCGCTAACAATTAGCATTAGTTCTGCTAACGCTAAACTGCTATAGCAACTAAGAGCTAAATTTAACCATGTTGACACCTAGCATGTGTCATGAGAACACAAGGAGAGGAAATGGATCTGCTGCATAATCAGTTTACATGAACTTCAAAATAAGAGCATGAATATGAACTGAAGAATATTAACAGTTGACAACAAAAACTTCAACACAGATATCAAAGTTTGTTCAACTAAAAGCGCTTTAGAATTTATCTGGAAAAACTTCATATAAAACTTTGAAATCAGACAAGAAATTATTATGTGAATTCTGGTAAAGAGTTCAAAGTTCAGTGGGAGCTAAATGTGCTAAAAGTTTTTAAAGTTAGCAAAAATGCTAAAACGAAAATTTAGCTCCAGTGTTAGCGCTGGATGGATGGATGGATGGATGGATGGATGGATGGATGGATGGATGGATGGATGGATGGATGGATGGATGGATGGATGGATGGATGGATGGATGGATGGATGGATGGATGGATGGATGGATGGATGGATGGATGGATGGATGGATCTGATGTTTCCTTCCTATCTTTATCCAAACTGACCTCTGGTTTCCCCTCAGGTGGTGTCAGCCGTCCGTCTTGTCCGCCCATCACCATAGCAACCAGATGGCCAGGAGACGGAGAGCCATAAACGTTTTCCTGTTGTCCGGTCTGGACCGGTCTGGTCTGAGCGACTGGACGGAGGCCTGGAAGGCTCCAAAAGGACAGAAAAGACCGGAGGACAACGAAGAGCAGGAGGAAGGAGACGGAACTGAGGAAGAGGAGGAGGATGAAGGAATGGAGGAAGAAGGGAGAAGAGGAGGAAGAAGAGGAGGAAGAAGAGGAGGAAGAGGAGAACAGGACAAACATGTTCCAAAACGTAAACAAGAACAAGGGTCAGGAAAAAGAGGAAGAGGAGGATGAGGGTCTAGATGAAGAGGAGGAAGATGAAGATGAAGAAAAAAGAGGAGGAAGAAAAACGTGTCAATGCAGATGAGGAAGAGGAGGAGGACAACGAATCAGCTGACAGGACGAAGGATGAAGAGGAAATTTATGAGGAAGAGGAAGAAAACGGCAAAACAAACAAAACCGAAAGTCAAAAGCTTGAAAGAAACAAAAACTGAAGTTAAGAGGAAGGAAAGAGGAGGAAGAGGAAACAGATGAAGACTATGAAGATGCAGATGAAGAGGGTGAAGAACAAGAGAAGGAAAAAAGGAAAAGAAAAGGATGAAGATGTAAACCTGAGAGAGGAAGAGGAGGATGAAGAGAACCCGGATTTAGAAGACGATGATGAAGAAGAGGAAGAGCAGGAAGAAATGAACAAAAAACAAAGACAAGAGGAAGAGGAGGAGGATAAAGATGAAGGAAAGAGAAACAAAGAGGAGAAGGAGGAAGACGAGGATGATGATAGCCTGGATGAAGAAGATGAAGAAGAGAAGAGAGAAATGGAGAGAAAAACAGAAAAGAAGGAGGAAGAGGAGAAGAAAAAATTTTCAGTCCAGATGTAGAGGATGATGAAGATGATGAGGAAGATGATGAAGAGGAGGAAGAAGAGACAGAAGAAAACGAAAAGCAGATAGACGAAAATAACGAGGAGGATGAAGAAAATTGGGGAAACATTCACAGGAGGAAGAGGAGGAGCATGAAGAACAAGAGAAGAAGAGCTGCGTTCTAAAACAGACGAAGAAGAAGAAGCAGAAAGCAGAGTGAAACCCAAACCCGACGCTCCGCTTCACCTGCAGTTCCACAAGCTGAACGTCTCCTTCTCCTCGTGGCGGCGCTCCTGGATGGTCGCCGTCGCTCACCGCGGAGGAGCCGACGACGAAGACGACGCCGAGGACGAGGAAGAGGAGGGAGAGGAGTGGCGGGCCTGGAAGGAGTCCTGGAGAATCTGCCGCCGGAGGAAGATGGACGAAGACGAAGTGATGAGCTTCTCCCAGGAGCACCGGAGCCGCCGGGGACGCGATACAGGAAGTGGGACGAAAGCGACAAACAGGAAGTGGGCTCTGAGCTGGAAAAATGAACACAGCTAACGAGCGGACATGAGGAAGATGAAGAGGAGGAGGAAGAGGAGGATGAGGAAGAGGAAGATGAAGAGGATGAAAGCTGAAATGTGATCAAACATTATGAACTGAGACATTTTAATAAACTTTGATCTCATTTCAGGTTTTATTTTTTATTTTTTTTACCATTTTTAGCTGTAAAAATAAAACAACCAAAACTTTCCTGGATCTTACAAGATGCTTCCCAGCAGCCGTTCACCGCTAGCTGCAACGTTAGCTACAGAAACATTAGCTCTGCTAACGAAAACCGCTACAGCTACATAGTATTTTACAGATGCTAACGCTAAAGCATTAAACTGCACAACTCAGGAAACTATTCTGTGAATTCTGGCGACGTAACCTGAGTTCAAAGGTCAGGAGGAAAACAAACCTTTACGGCTAACGGCTAGTTTATGAAGAGCATTGGTCACTTTAAGGTAAATAAACAACAATAAAGTAACCTGTAAGTTCCAGAAACGTCATCTGTAAATTCACTACAGGAAATGTGAGAAAGTGCTCCATGTTTTGTGAAAGTTACCTGTAAGTTAGCGTAGCCTTTCTGACTGAAAGACTTTAGCTTCACGTACCAGGAGTTTTTGGAAAGTAACATTTAAGTTTCTCTGTGAAAGTAACATGTAAGTTCCAGGAAAATAACCTGAAGATTGTTCGTAAGCAAAAGTTTAAACTGACTGTTAATATTTGTACAAAAATGTAAATTGTACATCAGAAATATTTAATAAACTTTAAATAATAAATTGAGTCTTTGTTCATTTTACTCATCCTTGTGTTGCTCTGGTGGATGTCAGCGCCTTGCCAGTCAAACTATTTACTTCCTCATAAATTTCATCCAAAAACAAACAGAAAAACAGGAAACAGTGAAAAGAAGGAGAGAAGAGTTTACTGCTTGGGGAACATCTCCCTCTAGTGGTGGAACTGCGTCATTACGTCCCACTAAACAAACAGCAGCTTCCCAGTTCAGATCCAGGGGAGTTAAAACATGGCTCATGCTTTTCCATTTAATTACTTAAAATGTTTTAATCTTAAATACAATTTAATTCAGTGATAAACAGAACCAAGCATGACGAGGCAACAACTCCGTAAAAACCTTGAAGTTTAAGAGATTTATTCTATATCTTCCTGTGAATAACAGAGAAATGTCACATTCAGAGCTCAAGGTTTGATTCTGGATCTATAATTAGGTTTTTGTCTATTAAAAGTGGTAAAACATGACATAAATATCAGTTAGTTTTAATGAGTAGCTGCCGTTAGCTTGCAGGACTCTTTGTCTTGACTCCTGCTGATCCTGTTGCAGTTGAATGCATCTTCCTGCCTCCTGCGTTGGGACCAGACGTCCTGCTGGGTTCCCATCGGGTCGTCCCTCCTGCTGCTCCTCGTCCAGCTGCGTATTAGCATCAGCTCAGGCTGCTTTGTGACGACAAAACAGCCATTTCTCCCTCCATGTGGCCCTCAGAGGGAGAAACCAGGCAGGGAGCCGCAGCTTTACATGATTTAACGGCTTCCTGAACCTTCAGAGTCACATAAAGACAGTCACAAAATCAGTTCATTTTTTTTCTTTTTATTGACTTCTTATTCTTTTGTTGTAATTTATCCTATTTGTTAAAAAGAGGAGCTTAAAATTCTTGTTTTAATTGTCATCTTGAAAGTTTTGAAGTGAAACTTCCTTCAGGTTTAGCAGAAACAAAACTGAACTTATTATCTTTGTATCTACAGAACAATGATCTAGAGACAGTTAGTACCGCTGGAAACCAGCAATCAGGCCTGGAATCTGGATGAACTCAGACCTGAACATTCAGAGCAACATAAAGACAGTTACAAAGTCAGACTTTTATCACCAGAGGAGCGATAAGAAAATAGTTGGAATACAAACAAAATCTTTCGTTTTATCCAATTTTACATCACTGATGTGAGACGTGCTTCATAATTCTGCACCAGAAGAAGACAGACAGTAAAACTGGAAGTTATTAGTCATGTTTTCTTTTTCTATTGTCTTATTACGATTTTGAAACAATATTTTTGTCTCCTGTTGCTCAAGAACATTAAAATTGATCCATTATTACATCCAGAGCGCTGCTGTTCCACATCGACGTTCTTCTTCTGCATATTTATTCACACAGAAATCTGATTGATTAATGATCAGCATGAACGACCAAAGAAAATTAGATTTCAGCAAATTCAAATCAGAGTTGAGCTTCTTCTGTCACAATCAATTAGAAAATTAATGAAGTACAAGATGAACATGTCATCCGCCATTTTGGTTGTTATTTATAATGCATTTGGGGTTAAAGGTCAGATTAGAGGTTGGGCTGTGTTTCCATGTGGATGAGGCCAAAAACACAACCCTGAGGGACACCAGCTTCACTGCTTTGAGTAGCACATTTTATGCTGGTGATTTTAATACAATACTTCTATTTTTAAGAAAGTTATTTCTAAACACTTTGACCTTTTCATAACAGAATGATTCATAAGAAGTTATTCATTCCTCTGAAATCATAGAAATGTTGAACTGAAAATGAGTTAAAGAGTTTAAGTTCCTGCATGTTTCCTGTTTTTCCTGCTGGCAGCAGCAGAGTGATTAGCATCTGACTGGATGCTAACGAGGTTAGCGTTAGCACGCAGGCAGCTGGGGGTTGAAAGGTTCAGCTAAAAATCCACAGAAGAAAAAATAAAACTGATTTTCCAAATCAAGTTTATTTATATCACACATCGACAACAAACTCAGTGCTTCACAACAATCACAATAAATAAAATTATGTTCGATAAACTGATAATAAAATGGCAATAAAATACAAAAAATAATATAAAATAAAAAAACAATCACAATAAATAAAATTATGTTCGATATACTTAAAGACATATGCTGTTTTTTGTTGCAGCAAAACATTCAAATTTCTCCTTTTTTTCCAGTTTTGATCTCATTTAAATTTAATTCTGAGCTATAGTTTTTAATTTTAAGCTTTAATTAACAAAATGTTGAACATTTTCCCTTCATAGAGAAATTAAAGACAAAATAATCCCTGAAATAAAAGCAGCTTTTATAACAAACTTCATTTTAACTTAATTTATCTCCTTGTTAAATTAATTGTATTTAATTTTTACATAAACAAACAGTTTTAAAGTTACTTTAATTATTCTGGAACAAGCAAATAAATCCTATATTTGTTTTCAGGATTAAAATCTGAACCTTTTCAGCCTGAAGCTGCAGAATTTGGACATTTGGTTCTGGTTGGTTCCGACCTGCAGCGGTCAGAAAGGGGGCGTGGCCTCCAGAGCCCCGCCCACTTCCTGAATGGGAATCACCTGGAGAGCAGAAAGCAGGGATGAGGTTTGAACCAGGATCTGATCAGATGTTCAGAAGGGAGGCTGAGGAAACCAGCAGCTCAGATTTAATCCTGGATTTACTGATTTTATAATTTTTATTTTTCTGGGAACTTTGAGAATATTTACGGATAAATTTCACTGATTTTTTTCTTATTTTTTCGGTGTTTATTTTATTTATTCATATTAAAACTGCCAGGAGTTGGAACGTGGATATTTTAAATTAAAAATGCAGAAGTTGAGGTGAGTCCTAAAAAACTAAAAGTTTAATTTTCTTGTTTTTCTCCCATTTTAATGATTTTTCTTCATGTTTCTGTTTCTTCAGGCTCCTGCTCGCTGGTTTCTGGTGCCTCCAGTTTGTTTCTCCCTCAGGTCGGTTTTTCTCCACGATGTTTATTAGAGGCGATCATTTCATGATGCGTTCAAAAGCACCTCGGAAAACTGTAAATTAATCTGAAATTTTCCGCAACGTTCAGAATATTCCGAGCAAAATCCGGCAACAATTTTAAATGTTCAACAATAAATTTGATTGATAATCTACGGAAGGGGATGAGGGACACTAAAACATGGAGGAATGATTTTAATCTCCAAATTTTTACATTTTTTTCCTCAGAATTTGAATTTTTTTTTCACATCAGACAAATCTGCTCTTAAAACTCAAACTTACCAAATAAATTTCAGTTTCAATGAAATTAAAAATAAAATGCTACTTTACAAACAGGAAGAAAAAGTTTTGTGATTATTTTCATGTTTTATCAACACAGTTGACAGACAGATAAGAATATTTGGTTATTAAAAGTTCTGATATTAAAGTTAGATTTGTTTTTTTCCAGTGACCCTAATCTTCTGTAATAATCAGTTAAAGTTTGTCTTTAAAACAAAAGTTTTATCCTAAAACTGTGTATGTAGTCGTACATTTTCCAGATGTACTTGAACGCATCATGAAGTTTTTTCCTCCATGTAATTTGCTGATCAGATAAAAACCTTTAAATTGTTTCTTAAAACAATCAGATATTTTCCGATTCACAATATAAATTCAGATGTTTCTCCTCATTGGTCAGGCTGTGGTTTAACTGGTTTGGAGCCAGTTTGGCTCCAGTAGCTGCTGGTTTCTCCTCATTTGCACATCAGTCAGATGTAAAAGTGGGACTTTGTTCTAAAACATTCGTCAGGAAAGTGAGAAAATGTGGCCGTCAGTTTACATTTCAGAGTGAAGTCACTGATTTGTCCTTGAATCAGAAACATTTTGTCCATTAAATCAGATTTTCCAGCTGATTATTAAATGTTTTTATTTATTTATTCTGAATTTCAAATTGGACGCACAATTATTTACTCAAACTTAACTTTTTCTTTCTTTCAGGCTCTGAGAGAATCCTCCACTCCTCCTCCTCTTCTACTGCTGCCCCATCTTCCTCATCTCCTCCTCCTCCTCCTCTGGCAGCCCAGTCCTCCCAGTCCTCCCAGGAGTTTCTGTCCCAGTTTACCCAGGTGAATTCTCCAAACAGTGGAGACCGTAAACACAGAGACGCCAGCGCCGTGCTGCCCTTCATCGGCCTCACCAGCAGTACGCCTCCACACACACACACACACACACACACACACAGAAAATAACATCTCTAAACTTCCTGCAGGAATGAATGAAAACGAACTCGAACAGTGAACATGTGTAACTGAATCAACGTTTCTGCAGCAGGAAGCAGCCGAAGGTTTCATGAGGGTCTGGATGTTGAGTTTTAGTGTTTTCCTGTTATTTTCAGATGTTTGCTGAGACTCTGGTGTTTACTGGTGTGGAGCGGAGGAGTGCTGCTGGAATGCAGCTGCAGACTCTGGTTTATTTCACAGAGAGGAGCTGCAGCAGCTGGACAGCAGATCCAAACTGAAAACCTGCAGAGAATCGATCTGAGGAGGATTCCTCTTCATGTTCAAACCCAAAAAAACTCAAATCTGTTAACAAAACGAGGAAAATGAGACAATAACAGTTTATTAAACAGAAAAGATCAGATGTGTAATCTATAAAACTTCAGATTCAGATAATTGTTTTCTGTTTTCCAGAATATAAGCTAGAGAAGGAGTAAAAACCTTTTCTAGGTTTTGCTCATTTTTAATTAACACTTTTTATCTATCTCTAATATTTACCTGTCCAATATGTAAATCTCTGGTTCTGGACGGAAAAAACAAAATTATGTAGACCAAAGAAGAAAGTCTGACATCTTGAAGGAAAATGGAAAGAAACAAGGATTTAATCAGTGCTTTGGGTGAACACGGCAAAAAACACAAAATATTTTTTGGTTTAGTTTCCACTAAAAATACTTTATTTCACATGAAATAAGATAAACCAACTTAAACGTAACTTTTCATATAGAGACTTGTTTTAAGCCAATAATAAGTTCTGGTTTCACTGGCGCTGTTACCTAGCAACGCCAGCCAAGCCCCGCCCGTTGCCTAGCAACCCAGCTTTAGTTCCATTGGTAGATTATTTAACTTTTAACAAGACATTTTTCCCATGTTTATTATCTGCCAACTGAAAAGTTACTTTATCTTATTTCAAGTTTACTGATATTTTCTCTACAAACTAGACCAACTTGGTGAGATTTAGTGTTTTTGCAGTGAAGATGAAACGTTTCCTCTGTTCTATCTGAGGCTGATGGAAACGGAGGATCAGGTTGATGTTTGAAATGATTTAAATGTTTTGAAGGTGCTGATCAGAGCCGCAGCTGCTGCAAAAACGGAGGAACTTGCATCCTGGGCAGCTTCTGCGCCTGCCCTCCATTCTTCACCGGGAGGAGTTGCGAGTACGACACCCGACTCAGGTAAACCACCCGATGGTCTCGTGTTTTCAGCAACATTAACATTTCTATTCACTTTTTTCTGATCCATGGTCTCTCACTGTGGCTCTTTTTCCAGTTTTTTCCAGTTTTTGGGTTTGTCTGTTTGCAGACGATGTGGCGTTGTTCCTCATGGTGAGTGGGTCCAGAAAGGCTGCTCCTACTGCCGCTGTTTCTATGGCGTCTTGCATTGCTTCCCTCACGTTTTCCACCAGGACTGTGGTAAGAACGTTTAGCAACAAGTATGATCTGCCCTTGTTTAAAAGCTGGGAGTCTTTTTGAGACAAGAGTTTCATTCTAGTTTTAATTCTTTTGGTTTCTTCATGTGGTTCAGTTAATCCCTGAAGGGTTTGTGATCTCAAAGGTGTGGAAGAGCAATCAACATCCACCAGTCACACGTTTCACCCAAAACAAAAAAATCCTTCTGAGTGTAAATGGGGCTGAATGAATTTCCTCCACCTTCTCATTTACAGTTCAAGCCTTTTCTCCCCCAAACAGTTTCCTACGAAACTCCTTAACAACCAAACCTGAAAGCAGAAACTGTGATGTGGAGTTTGGGATGTTTGTGAAAACCGGAAAAGAAAAGAAACACAAATCTAGTTTGATCTTTGTTTGACGTCCCAAAACTTTGTTCTTTAAAGCAAAATGTCAAAAGTTGTAGATGTTGAATTTCCACTTTAATTGTTTTATTTGTCAGCAGAACTGAAACAGAACCGACTCAAACTGCTCTGGACCCACCAAACATGCTACTGCTAACGTTAGCATTGTATGAGAATCAAATGATGCCAAAAGTTATTATGATTTTTAAAACTTGTTAGAAATACTGTGTCTAAAGATGCGACTTCTTACACATGCTAAAAATAATCTGCTTTTGTATTTTCTCCTAAAAAAATCAATCATTCATTCATTCATGTTCAAAAAGAGGAAAAAGTGACAAATATTTGTTATGAATAAATAAAGGCATAGAACATTTTTGGGAAAGAAATATCTTGACTAAAGTTTGTATCAAATGTTCTGGACAAACATCCAGCTGATAATGTAAAACTTCCTCCATCCTAATTCATGTGATGCTCTGAGTTTCATCCTGAAGGTTAAATCTTCATCTTGGAGCTAAAAAAGAGACGAGGCAAACGGTCACACTTTATTTCAGCTGGTAACATTTGAAGTCAACCAGCTAATCCAACACAGAGTCACTTGTGTCGTTTTTCCAAAAATAAACGAGCTGTAGAGTGTAGAGGGTGACAGTTTTCCTTGTCCTGCCTGGGAGATAATCGTGTCTCTTTAAGAGCTGCTGAAAGATGAGATAAGAAAAGCTAAGTTTAGAGAAAGTGAAAGAACAAGATAACAGCTTAAAAATACATTAAATGGCTCTGAAGACGTGAATTTAATGATCATTTAATTTTCTCCCAGATGACTCGGATGAAGAGGTTCGTTGGTACGACTCGGCGGCGGTCAGGTTGACTCCTCCCAGCTGTTTCCTGTCTCTGCTGCTGCTACTTCCTGCGCTCCTCGTCTTCTGATACCACCGGACTTTATTCTCTAATCGGCTCCAGAACCGACGTGGATAATAAGATTGATGCTGCTGCAGTATTTATTTTAAGAGTTCTTCCAAAGTAAAGCCTGTTTGTTTGAAAGATCTAAATGTACGGAAGAAGATTAGTGCCACGACAAAAAAATCTCAGATATTAGATTTAAAAAAAAATTTTTTTTATCAGATTTAACTTTTTTATTACAATAATCACTTTTTGGATTTTTTTGTCAAAATTGTAACATTTTCCTCAAATTCTGACCTTTTTTCCCCTCAGAATTCTGAATTCTGAGAGTTTTTAACAAAACTTAAAAATTCCTGGAATTTTAAAGTTAATTTTACAAAATTGTGACTTGATTTAACTTTAATCTCAAAATTCTGACTTTACTTTCAGAAATGTTTTTTTTTTCTTAAATTTTTTTGTTTTTTCCCAAAATTGTGGCTCAGAATTTTCATGTTTTCTGGTTTCTTTTCTTGACGTTCATGTGACATTAAAGTCAAAGTTCTGAAAATGGATCAAAGTTTTTGTTCAGTGGGTCTAATATTCTTCAGTATAAATGAAATGAAGGAAGCTGTATATAAGATTTTTATGGAAAATGTTTTAGTCATTTGTCATTTTATTTTTTCTTTGTGAAAGAAAACACTTCCTGATTCTTGTTCTGAACCGATCTGATGTGACGTTTTGTCTTTCACCTGGTTTGCTTAATTAAAGTTTTATTTATGCTGCTGATGCTCAGGGTTTTGTTTTCAGCGGTTCTGCAGTTTCCAGCCTCTGTTATCTGCAGGTATTTCCAGAGGGGAGCTGTTTTCTCCTGCCTCTTATCTCCAGTTTATTGATGAGCTTGGATTTGATTATCTGCTGCTTTCTTATCTAAAACAAACAGGAGCTGCTCTGCAGTCCGTCGCCTGGTTTTCTGAAACTCCCAATGGTTAAAAAGAATAAAAATAAAAACAACCTTTTCAGGTTTATTTCAATTAATTATCCATAAAATTCAATGTGTTTTGGTTCATGGGATAAAATAAAGTTTTAAATTGGAGTGAAAATGATGGAGAATAATAAAAAATTGCAGTAAAGTGTGGCATGTATGTGATTTTAATCTCCGTTAACATGAGGCTCTAAATAAAATTCAGAGCATCCAGAGTCGTTGGTCAGTGAAGGTCTAATCTGTTGTTTCATTTTAGTCACATTTACTTTCATCTGCAGCTTCATTTCACTGAAGTAAGAAAACACCGTGTTTCTATTTAACTTAAATAAAATGTCTTGTGAAAACCTAAATGTTCCTATTAAATTTTTTGTTTATTCTGTGTCAATATTTTGGTATTCAAGAGCATAAAGCTATAGAATTTGGCTAACAGCTAAGCTAACTCTTTTGTTTAGCCTTTTTGCTAACTTTGAAAAGGTTTAGTGAACTTTGCTTCCCCTAAATAAATTCTGCAGTGCTAATATACTTTCAGCTGAATAAAGTTCAACATCTGTGTTAAAAGTTTGGTTGACTGCTAAGAATCACTCGATGTTTATATTCATGCTCTTATTTTGAAGTGGGTGAAAACAATTAACTGTCTTTTTTCCTGAATCAAAATTTGAAACAAAGTAAAACAAACAATAGAGAAGAAGATATGAACTGTAACCCCTGACCCCTAACCTTAACCCTGAACATCAAAATTAAACTGGTGCTCCAGCTTTGCAGAGTTTCAAGGGCAGATAAAATTTTAACTGAAGTTAGCACGTTAGCATTAGCTTCTGCTAAATATTATGTAGTAGCATTAGCTTTTGCTAAGTACCTTGTTGGTGTAGCAGCAGGTTAGCCTGAGTGGAACTTATAATTAGTGCTTTGGGGTTAATGCAACTAACTTTTTATCTGTTATTTCCACCAAAATAAAAGCCAACAATTCAACTTTCCTCTTGATTGACTTTAACCTCAACTAAAATCACCCAAACCAGGAGTTTCCTGCAGAGGAACAGAAGAAACAACTAATGTAGGGATGAGGAGATGATCAGGAAGGTTTTCTACTCTTAATCCCAGAGTAATCAGAGTGTAATCTCCCCATTGTTACCCAGCCGACTCCAAATAACAAGTTAATTAAAAACGCTTCACCGTCTGAGTGGAAGAAGTCGGTGAAAAGCTGTTAATGTGATTTTAGTTTCAGTTTGTCAGCAGGTCAGACGTCCAGCCGTGTTTCTGCACCTGAGACTCAAACTGCAGCAGAGGAGAGAAAAAGCTGCAGCGGATTGAAGAATGTGGATTTAAAACAGATTAATGAAGATGTGAATGAGGAGGAATTTAAAACGACTCCCTGCACCTCCAGAAAAACTGCTCAGAAAACATCTGACTGTTTCTGCCAAAGAAAAGAGATGCATGTGAAAACAGCTTTTTGTGTTTTGCTCCACTGGACACAGAAAATATAAAATAAAGTTTCTCAACAAATTGCTGTAAATTAAACTGAACTCATTATGAATCATTTTAACCCTTTAATTACTTAGTTTTTTCTCATCTATTGTGTTTGAAAAGCTTTGCAGTTTTAAAAATGGTCAGAAATAAGGAAACATGCAAAAGTAAAATTACTAAGCATTTACAAAAGTACATGTAGCACACAGGGGTAATGATACAAAAAGATGAAATTTCAATTTAGATAAAAATGATAAAAGATTTAAAGAAAATTCTCCATCAAATAAACAACCTGGTCAAGTTTCCCCAAAGCTTCTGATAAATATCTGAAGATGAGATTTGATCTCTAAAGACATTCAGGTAACAGCTCTCTGCTGACATCTACAGGACAATCCCTGAAATATCACGTTGAATACTCTGTTTTAATCGGCCATTTTTCTCCATGCAGTACTTTGACTAGACCAGCTATATAGGACCAGAGCAAATATCTGCCAATAAACCCAGTTAAGATTTTATTCATAGTTTTCTGAAGAATGATGCGTCGCGGCGTCAGAAAACAACAATTCTTTCCACTTCACTGGTCTCCAGTTGAACTTTATTGTAAAGAGAAATTTGCACCATATGGACAATAGTTTAAGGTTCAATTGCACTGGCTGCCCTTTGTCACAGCAACCATTACATTGTTTCACTTGGATTCCACTGACTGGAACAAGGATTCATTTCTCTCCAGAGAAAAAGCAGAAAATAAGTTCCAGGAACCAGTCCAGTCCTCTGGACTCCATTCAGCTCCACAGACTCAGTCTGACAGTTTGCTGCTCATCATGCTGCTCATCATGCTCATGAAGGAGCTGCATGAGTTCCTTCCTGAGCAAAACCCTCCTCATGATGTCAATCACTGCTCATAACATCAGGACTTTGTTTAGGATGAATGCAGTTTTTCATATCACATAAAATTATCTTCCAAGAAATTCAGCTTTAATAACATTTTGACTTTATTATCAGTTTTAACGTTGAGATTCATGAAGCTAGATAATAATTGACCAATCTGATCGTTTCGTTTTGCTGGATAACATTGGAACGGTTGAAAATGTGCTGCATAAATAAAGTTATTGTTCGAGAAACTTTAAAATAGTTGATTTCTGTTTATTTTAAAAACTCATAATGTGGATTTGAGTTTTACATGTAGGAGCAAATAAAAAGATTGGAAAATGACAGAAGTTTTTATTTGATCTTTTCTCCTTCTGCTGTTAAACATTCAGACGTTTCCATGGAAACTGAAGCTCCAGGTTTCAGATCAGTTGATCTGTTGGTTAATTGAGACGCTTTCTGCAGTCTCTGTCTCCTCTCCTCGAAGAAGTGCTGCTGGTGCTGGTTCCTCAGGTTGAGGCGCAGCAGCCACTGCTCCCTGAGCCTGAAGAGGGGAGAAACCACAACATGGAGGTCAGGAAGGTCAGCTCAGGTCAGACAGAGACAGTTATTGTTCTGGAAAAGCAGGAATCAGTCCATTTACTGGAAAGGAAGCGGGTACATTTCCACTAATTTGCTAATTGTGTTGCTTAGTGATTTGACTAACAAATGTAATTTTTAAAGTGTTTTTATAAAAATATCTAGTGGAAATTTTGCTCCTTCAGTGTTTTTCTTGCTCTGTCCTGCAGAGTGGATCCCGGGTCGTTGCAGCAGGACGTCTCTTGTTGTGGAAAGAGGAAAGCCGTGTTGGCTGAAGGATTAATTAAGTGATTCTCTTGCTGATCTCTGGGATTCAAACCTGCGGCCGTGCCGCCTCAAATCAACATTCTCAGGCAACGACACGATGACAGACAAACAAGCTGCAAACACGGCAGAGGCATTTAATGAACTCATCCGTCTCTGGCTCCCTCAGGAATAAAGGTTATTTTTAGTTTCCTTCCTGTCTGACGCCACGGCGAGCAGTTCGTCCACTCAGCTCTGTTCACCTGAGAGAACTTTATGTTACATTTTTAAGGAGATATGTCCATGATTTTAGCAGAAACTAAACCAAAGTTCAGAAACAGTGAGAGAAATCTGAAATTCATCCCATAATAACTTAATAACAATAAACGAAGCTTGTTATTTTAAATGACTTTTTTATTTCAGGTTTTTATTTAAACATGTTTGTACAGAAAAGTGATGGCTGCTGCTATGAACAACCAGTTACCTGCTAAGGTAGCAAGGTAACTAGCATGCTAGTGCCAAAATGCTAACACAGTAAATCCATTGTTTCACTCCTGAAACAGTACAAATAAGACTACTTAGTGTGGTAACACCTAGCAACGCCAGCCAACCCATCCCCGTTACCTAGCAACGCCAGCCAAGCTCAACCCCGTTACCTAGCAACCCAAGCTAAGCCAGCACGGTTACCTAGCAACCTAAACGAAGCTCCAGCATGTTTGGCCACTTGCTGTACAATGGCTGCTGGAAAAGTCAAGTGTTTTGTTGTTGACGTATCATCACTTGCTTGATTCTTGTTGGTTGTGCAGGAGGCTACACTTCTGCTTTTCAAAGTTGTGCAAGTGTTGAATTTGGTGGGCATGGCTGGCAGCAGCTAATTTGGATTTAAAGTGACAGATGCCCTAAACAGCTTGTTCTGAAAGGAGCAGAAAATCTCTAAGAAATTATCTGAGAATTATTTAGCAATGATTTAATCTAACTTGCTCAAGGAAGAATAAAACTTTGAAATCTGATGGAAGCTGCTTTTTAAGTTTCTGATCACTTCTTGTATGTGTTGGTTTAGTTGTTGTAAAATGTTTGATTGGCTTTTCCTTCTTTTAGCAGGACGTAGTTTTTAAATAAGACCTGTTGTTGACATCAGTCAGACTCTTCCTGGATAAAACCTTTGACTCGCAGCTTTAACGTCCTCTGACCATGTCAGGGCGCTGCTCCGCATGCGGTTCTCCTCCTGGTCCATCTGCTGGCTGTGCTGGACGATCCTCTGCTCCCAGAACCATCGCAGTTTCTGCTTGTCATGGATCCGAGCCACGCTCATCGCCTGGCAACAGGAAGGCTGCGACGCAACGGACAAAAATCCACAAAACAGCAGCATGTGAAGACGAGCTCTCCGGTTTCTGGCAGCTTTGGTTTCTTTCTGCCGAGTTCTTCATCTCCTGTAACTCCTCCTCCTCCTCTCTCTCTTCCTTCTTATTGACTTTATCTGACTCTTTTCTTTAAAGTTGTGTTTGTCGCTGGATTTCAGTAAAACATCTGAACATCTGCTGGGATTTTAACTGGAGCTGTGAGTTTTATTCAGTGGGTTTTATGGGACAATGTCTCCTTCCCAAGTTATACCTAATCAATGCTGTGCTTTATTGATCTTATCAATTACACTAAAAGCTGTTAAATACAGAAAATATAGACTTGAAATCACGTGCTGGGGCCCACTCTGGCCTGGCACTCCCAGAAAACTTTCATAGTGCCGGTCACACCAGGAATATTAAAAATAAACAAATATTAGGTGATTTTTAAACTTCAAATTGATGCAACAAGTTTGTTTATAAGCTTTTGATGAACAAAAAATATGTTAAAATTTAAGTGACAGAATTGAAAATAAATAAAGTAAATAAAATAATTGGTCCATTTTTAAACTTCTCATTGTTGTAGCTTGTTTGTTTGTAGGTTTATTGTGAAGAAATAATAGAATTTTAGTGGCAGAACTGAAAAATAAATAATAATAATGATAATAATAATGATAATAATAATAATAATACATAAGAAAATAAATTTTTTTATGTCTTTATGTACTTACCGAGTTTTATATTTGTGTCTTGATTGAAGCAGGTGAGCTTTGTATGAGCTGCTTGGGGGCCCGGGGCCCCTCATCTCCCCCTCTTGGAGGTACCACTGCCTGAATTTTTATGCTTTTTTTCACCTTTTTTAAAATTGTGATGTCTTTGTAATGTCATCCTCCTGGACTTTAACTTTTTAAATATCATGCTGAAGCTGAACCTCTGTGGACTAAAACAAATGAAGAAACAAAACTTCACGGTTTCTCCTCCAAACTCAAACATCGTCTTCTGAAAACTTCACCTTGTTTCAGTAGGTTGGAAACATGTTACATGATGATGGAACAAACATAAAAACACGCCGCCCGGTGTTAAAAGTAAAGTTTCTTCAGATTTTCTCTGTTTTGCTCATGGGTCAGAGGAAGGATTATCACCCTCGCATTGCTGAGCGGTACGGCAGCTTCAGAGGTCTTAACACTCCCAGCATAGCCCAGCCTGGACGTGTTTACCTGAGTGACAGTCAGACCCTGATTATGTCAGGGTCTGACATCGGTCGCCGACTGCTTTCATTGGTCACCTTGTCGGGATCAGAGGTCAAGAAACAAGCAGCAACAGGAAAACATGAAACTCTCATTTATTTTATTTTTGCTGGAAATGTTTGATTTTCAAAAACATTTAGGAGGTGGTCGCCAATAAATCACTGAATTTCATTCATGGGCATCAGAATAAGGGGCTAAATACATGCCACACTTTTCAGATTTCATTTTAAGTTATTTAATGATCAGGTTAATTAAGTCATGAAAGTTAAAAATAAATATGTTGTAGTTGATAATATGTAGATGTGAGTTGTATCTATAGTGACAAATTACAATTAATAACTTATAAAATAAGTTAAATGTGTTATTAATTGATTAAAACTGGAAATACAGAAATAATAAATATATATTCAATATCTGCCTCAGTTAAATGCTTTGATTTCAATTTAAAAACTAGACGGAATTATTTCAAAATTTATTAAAAATATTTCATGTTACGGTAATGAAGCACATCATGAAACAAATCAATGACTTTATTGATTTTTTCCCCTCACTAATTTTAAATATGCAATTTATGAATTCAATTAATATCTGAAATATGTTAAATGTTTAATTATATTTAAAAAACCTTTTTGTTTTGGTTTTATATGTTTCTATTTTAGGTATGTCATTAATATATGTAGGGGATTTTCCATGTTCTGTTACATAAGAACTTAAAAAGTTCAATTTAGTTTGTTTTTCACATTCTACTTATATTATTTATATATTTCGTGAATGAGGAATGTTCAATTATATATAAAAAAAATCTGTATTTATTTTCGATTTTATTAAATTAATGACACATTTAAAATAGAATAATAATTATTTTTTGTAAATTGAGTCGCTGACAATATTTAAACTTTGCTGACGTCACTGCAGAGCCATTCTCGACCAGCGGGGGGCGCTAAAGCACAGCGAGCTGAAACGAAGTAGAGGAACCCGGAAGTGAGCGTGTCTTGGTGTTACTTTGTTTTCCCTCTTCTTGGCGACAGAAACTCGAGTTTTCTGTTGAAAATGGCCGTCAGCGCGGTTCACCTGGAGTCCGACGCCTTCCTGGTCTGCATGAACCACGCGCTGAGCACCGAGAAGGAGGAGGTGATGGGGTTATGCATCGGGGAGGTGGAGGCGTCCCGCATCGTCCACATCCACTCGGTCATCATCCTCCGCCGCTCCGACAAGCGGAAGGACCGGGTGGAGATCTCCCCGGAGCAGCTGTCCGCCGCCTCCACCGAGGCGGAGCGGCTGGCGGACTCCACCGGCAGGCCGATGCGGGTGGTGGGCTGGTACCACTCCCACCCGCACATCACGGTGTGGCCGTCCCACGTCGACGTGCGGACGCAGGCCATGTACCAGATGCTGGACCAGTGCTTCGTGGGGCTCATCTTCTCCTGCTTCATCGAGGACAAGAACACCAGAACCGGCCGCGTCCTCTACACCTGCTTCCAGTCCGCGCAGGCGCAGAAGGGCTCCGAGTACGAGCGAGTGGAGATCCCCGTGCACGTGGTGCCGCGCGAGGCGATCGGGAAGGCGTGCCTGGAGTCCGCCGTGGAGCTGCCGCGGATCCTGTGCCAGGAGGAGCAGGACACGTACCGCCGGATCCACGGGCTGTCCCACCTGGACCCGGTCACCAAGATCCACAACGGCTCGGTGTTCACCAAGAACCTGTGCAGCCAGATGTCCGCCGTCAGCGGGCCGCTGCTGCAGTGGCTGGAGGACCGGCTCCAGCAGAACCGCCAGAGCATCGCGGAGCTCCAGCGGGAGAAGGAGCGGCTGCAGCGGGAGCTGGGTGCGCTGTGAGCCGGGGGACGGCTGTCCGATAATGGGCGCATCGGTGCTGGTGTCTGCCGCTTTTCAGGCAGGACTCGAACCTCTTTATGTTGTTGTTCCTGAAAACATGTATTGTTGTGTAAATAAAAAGATTTAAGGTTAAATTGGTTTGTGCAAAAGTCTTTGGTCACCTAAGATGAATATAAAGGTCATGTTTTGGGAGGAAAAAAAAAAAGTAAATTTATGCACAAAAAAAAATCGAGGAAATTTTGAGAATTATTTCAGAAATTGTCTAGAAAAAAACAGACATTTCTGGGTTGAAAAGTTAACACCCAGAAAAGGCTCAGACAATTTCTAGAAAAAAACCAAAATTTCTGAGCTCCAGATGTTGAAAATTTGCGAGAAAATTTGATCTTAAAAAACGTGGTTTTAAAAAAAACTTTTGAGTCTAATCTTGGAAATTTTCTGGAAAAAAAATATTTGAGCTCTGAAAAATATTTTGAAAATTTGTAGAACTTTTCTTTTTCTGTTTGATTAATCAGAAATTTTCTACAGTTTAAAAAGCTGAACATTTTCAACTTTTGAAATTTAGAATTCTACCTTAAATACCATAATTTTTCTGAATTTAATCTCAGAATTAATTTTTTTCTATGACTCTCTACTTATGTCTGACCTTTTTTCTCTGAATTCTCAAGATTTAAAATAATCTCGGAAATTCTTTCTCAAACTTAAAATTTTTTTCTCCACTGAATTATGACTTTAGTCTTAGAATATTTACTTTTTTCATATTGTGATATTTGTGTGTAGAATATTGTACAATTACAATTTGACATAAGGCTGTAAAATAGCAAAATGTGGAAAAAGTAAATCAATATGAAAACTTTCCAGATGTCTTGTATTTTAAAGGACTGAAAATATAACAAATATTGGAATTTTGGTCCCAAATTGAACCAGGTCTACAAGTGGAAAAACACAGCAAAACTAAAATAAAAGTTTGGAGAAAACTTAATGATCAAATGTTTAATAGAGGTTAAAGCCGCTGCTGATGGCATCTGGGTTGTAGGTTCAGAGCATTTAGCGTTCACTAAAAAAACATCAGAGAAAATACTGGAGCAATAATTAGAACTGCAGCACAAAGCCAAACAATTAAATGAATCAAAATGTTCCCAGAGCATCAGTGGACTGGTGTAGGGGCCACCGGGGGATTCCAGGTCGATTCCATCGCAGGTTGTAGTTTCACCACCAGAGGAAGATAAATTTCCCACCAATGAAGAATTTAGTTGGTTCCAAGTTAAAACAGGTTTTGGTTCCATTAGACATTAACAGAACCTGGATCACTAAAATAACAGCAACAGAGTTTTGTGTTTGTGTTCAAACTGGGAGTTATGAGGGTTCATTTTTACAGAAGTCAGCAGATTAACATTCCTCTAACTCCCAGTCAGTCTGACCAGTTAAACCAGTTTGTGTTTATTTTCTCTTCTTTCATTTTGAACTCAGTTGTGGTACCAGTCTGGTTCTACTCCGGTTCTGTTGGGTCTCAGTTTGTTGTTCAGATTTTCTTCTTCAGCTGTTTGGATCATTTGTACAAACTGTAAGTTTTCTTTGTTTCTACTTGAACTTTGTCTTCAGGAACTTTAATGTTTGTTTCTTATTTTTCTCTCTGATGTTCGGAGAACAGAGAACTACTGACTAGAACCCAAAGTTTAATCTCTGCTGTTTGAAGGTTAATCTAAGGAATTATTAGATTACTGATCAATTGGAATCAAACAAATTGATGAAGAGCTGAATGTTCTTCTCTGAACAAACTGCTTTATGTTTTTATTTCCTGGAGTCAAATTCTGGTTTTCACCATTAAAGTTAAACACAACAACGTTAAAGAAAAATATTATTGTTAAAATGTGTTTAATTCAGTCAGATTATTAAATAGTTCATCTTTGATGGAGCTGGTAGTTCAATAAATATGAACTAAAATATTTCCTGTTGTTCGGGTTGAATCAGTGAATGTAAATGTTGCTCCATGTCTCCATCTAGTGGACTGATAAGCCTTTTGGTTCAGGTCATTAATAATGACTCAATGTAACATTTTATTGCTGTTGTATTGAGTTCATTTAAGAGCTGCTGAGGAACAAATGATCTTTTATTCATGTGCTGATCAATGAACAGCAGAACTCGTTCTGGTTCTGGTCACTTTTTGAAAAAAACTATTTGGATAGTTTAAAACCCTTCATCTGTTTAATAATCAGACATCATGCAGGTTGTAGTTTCACCACCAGAGGGAGACACATCCCCACCAATGAAGAGTCCAGTTGGTTCCAAGTTAAAACAGGTTCTGGTTCCATTAGAGCTGAACAGAACCTGGATTACTAAAATAACAGCAACAGAGTCTTTGTGTTCAAACTGGGAGTCATGAGAAGATTTTATATCTTCAGACATCAACAGATAAACTTTCCTCTGACTCCCAGTCAAACCAGTTTGGCCACATTTCTACTTCCTGATTAAACTAACCTGTTAAGGTGTGGCACCTGTCTGGTTCTGTTGGGTCTCAGTTTGTTGTTCACATATTCTTGTTCAACTCTTTGGATCATTTGAAGAAACTGTAAGTTTGCTTTGTTTTCTAGTCAAACTTTGTCCTCAAGAATATTAATATCTGGTTCTTATTTTTCTCTCTGAAGTTTGGAGAAAATTTAATTTAATTTCAGATTAAACTTTAATCTCTAGTTTCTGACCGCTGATCTTTGTTTGAAGGTTAATCTGCAGGATTATTGATGAATTAGAATTAAACATGATCAACATCTGATGTTTTTTCTTCTCTGAACAAATTGATTCATGGTTTTTATTTCCTTGTATCAAACTCTGGTCGCCACCATTAAAGACAAACACAACAAGTTTCTCCTGCTTCCTTTCAGAATTAAATGCTGTTACAGTAAAATGTGTTCAATTCAGTCAAATTATTAAATAGTTCATCTTTAGTGGCAGATTTAATCCACTTGTTCAGTTTAATCATTAACTAACTAAAATCCTTCTTGTTCAGGTTGAATCAATGAATGTAAATGTTGCTCCATGTCTCCATCTAGTGGACTGATAGTAGAAGTGCAGCAGCTGATGGCAGCTTCCTCTGCCTCTCTGCTGTCTGACTGCATTCACCTGACACTGATATGAAGCAGAGAAGAAGAGCCAATCAGAGGAGGAGCAGCTGATCTTTTTCCAGCACTAATGATGTAAAGGATGATCAGAGTTGATGTGCAGATGAATGATGTGTGTTTCCTCTGCAGGTGAAGCTAGAAAGTGTGTGTGAGCTGATGTGGATTCAGCAGCATGGATCAGTGTGAGGACAGAGAGGAGGGAGTCCCTCCCTCTAAAACCACTCTGTGTGGGGAAGATGAGAGCCAGAGCAAAGGTCAGAGGTGAGGTCACCATCTCTAACTGTCCACAGCCCTTTTCACACAGCGTTCACTATATCAGGCCAGAACAGACGTGGTGATGAAGCTGCTGCTGCTCCTCTTTGCTGATTAAGTTTTAATCATCATGTTTCTCTCAGGATCCATCAGAAACTCAAACCAGAACCAGAACCAGAACCAGAACCCAGCTGTGTGTCCTTTAAGAGCGACTGGTCAAAGGATGTGATCATTGACTTTAAATCTCCTGGATCTCCACCATCAGAGAGGTGAGCTGTTTCTAACTGCTGTAACTGTTCAGTTTATATCCGTCATTGTGGCCATGTGATGATACCAGGTTCTGTTGGGTTCTGTTGTCATGGGAACACTAGACTGAATATCAGGTTATTTTATTTCCTTTCATCAATGCATATGGTAACATGTCTAGTTAAAGACGTCGACACATCTTCCACCAGGTTAGTGATGTTAGAGATCAGCAAGTTAAAATCAACCAAACTTTATAAAATGTAAATAAATCTTTTTAAAGCTGACAGAAAAATTCACACAAAGATTCATTCAGATCTGGTTTCCATTCTTAATACCTGCAGTTATATAGAATAAAGCCACTTTAAGCTGCACTAAAACCTCTTCTGGAATATTAACGATGCTCACATAACTAATGATCTTAGTTACTTTGAACAGTTTTGGTTATCAGTCCTGCTTCCTAATAAGAAGTTGTTATTTCTGAGATTTTGCTGCTGCAGCTGCAGACCAAGCCTGGTTCTGTCAACATGACCAGGACAGAAACGTTCATGTGCACAAAATATTTCACCAGCAGCAGAACCATGATGTTATTATAGAAGATCAAACTCAGTTAATTCATCTGAGCTTCAATACCTGCTGATGAAACATATTGTAATAAAAGACTAAAATATAATCCCACAGTCTTCATGTTAATATCGGAATCTTGAAGTTCATTCAGATGTTTCCTTTCAGCATCAATGTGTCTGCAGTCAGATTTAGAGAACGATCCAAATATTAACCTAGAAATTAAATTCACTGCTGCCCTTTTGTTTTTGTGTTAAAACTAATATTGGACAAAATAGAAAAGACTGTTTTATTATTAAAAGTTTAGTTGATGCAAAACAGAATAAAATGAAATGTTTGTGGTTCAAAGGTCATGTCAACATCATAATTTGTGTCCTGATTGAGGTTTTATTTGTTCTTTACACATATTTTAGAGTTTGTAGCAGAAAAGTTAGTTGATTCTAGTTAAATATTGTTTTCTGTTATTTATCAGCAGTAATTGTTAAGTTATGGTGTCAATAACTGGCCAGTAGGGGGCAGTGTCGCTGCCTGAATGATGGTTTCATTGATTAGAGAGAAAAATCAGGTCAGATTTAGAAATTTCTGTTAACTAGATGGACGTTTAGAAGTTCTGGGTGGAGAATGTGGATTTAAATGGACCCGTTTCATTCTTTGAAGTTCTTTCATTAGTTTTTGCTTTACCAATGATCCCAATGGACTTTATTTATACCAGTTTCACCTCTGAGGTTTAAACATCATCCAACATGGCGGATCGTCAACCATTTCTACAGTTGATATAAATAATACCTCACGTGGATCTGGTTCAGAACCAGATGGTCTCTAATGGAGCATCTGGTTCTGATTGAAGCTCCATCAGATCCTCCTTGGATGGTCAGAGTGGAAATGATTCCTGGTTCTGCTCCATGTCAGAACTCAACACTAAATCACCAAACTTCTCCGTCATTTCAAACCATCATGTTTGTCTCAGAAATAATCTTTCTGCTCTTTAAACAAAGCTGGACATTATTCAGGAGGATCAATGATCAGGAACCTGTTGGAGGATTGGACCGGTTCTGATGGGAATCGTTTAGAACATCAAGTTCACTCTAAGTAATAATCCTGTATTATTACTTATATTATTGCCAGTAAGATACTGGCAGCTACAGATTACGATATTTTTCTGTAAAGTTATTTTATTCTGACAGTATATTGATTTTAAGGTAAAAACATTATAAATACTGTAAAAAAAATGATAAAATTCTGGTGAATTTAGTGCCAGTAATTTGCTGTAAATTACATGGTCAACACTGTAATAAAATGTTAAATTAATTTACTTTTAGAATAAATACAGTTGTGAAACTAAATAAAGAGTAAATTACTGGCATCTGTAGCTGCCAGTATTTTACTGTAGGCTTAGTCTCACCACACCATGAACTTTTTAAGTGATCTTTGGGAAAAAGTATTAATATTACACCGTCTTAGTTTTACAGTAGAATAGTAATAATAAAAGTGATAAAATTGGTGCAGTTTTAAATGCATAATCATTATGTTACATAATAAAAAAGGGATGAGATAACATTTTTATTTAAAGAGACTGTTATGTACAAACCATATACATTTATATAAAAAGTAATGCAAGCAACTTTCCAGGCCTCATGGAATTAGTTACAAAAACATGAACCTTCAATGTCAAGAAATGGTCATGACTGCAGAAACATTGTTACCAAAATTGAAAAATTTTTCTGGCTATGTGAAAGGGAATGAGCTTCCAAATCCAAAGTAAAAACAAAATGCAACATTAGATTCCTTTGTTTTTGGGAATCTCAAATCTTAAAAAAATAATGATGGGCTGTATTTTGTTGCTAAGAAAATAAGTAAAGTTTTGCAAGTAACCGTGAAAGAGAAGAAGAAACGGAGCAGCGGCAAAAGCAGTGACATTGAGAAAATAAAGCAAAGATTGGATATTGGAGCGACTAGTGGCATCCACATCGTAATTTGTTTTAACTTAGTGGTTTCTGTTCTATATGTAAAGGATTACCTGAAGAATGAACATTCATCATGTAGTGATTCTGTGTTGAGCTGGAAAACGAAGAAGGGAAACCTGCAGCCGCAGTCTGGGTGCAGTGAGGATTGCCATGATGACAACGGCAGATCAATCATTCTTATTAGCAACTGACAAAGAGAATCAGAGACTGAGAGTATGATGAGATCCTGGCAGTCTGAGAGGCAGCAACTCAGAGATCCAAGCAGGGGAATGGAGGCGCTAAGCAGCTACAAGGAGTCGATCACTATGGGGTGAAGCAGAGCAACTTCCCCAGCAGCTAGTAGTAAACAGCTTACAGCCACGGCTAACTCTTGGAGCCTAGGTAGAAAAGCCTTTTCCCCAGAGCCCAAAAGACAATTATATCTCCAAAATGCAGCCACAGTATGTCCAAAAGTAAAACAGAAGTTCAATCATTTGCATATTAAGAGTCTTCAAAGGCTGGTAATCCCCCAACTCAGCTCCTGGATCACTGTTGAAACTTTGAGTTTTATGTCAAATCCACATGAATTAAATGACAGAGGCTAATTTTCTCACTGCATCTTTAATTCATTTTGTCCAGCTGCAGACGGTTTGACTCTGTCCAATCAGAGTCAGGTATTGTGTATTGTGTGCTTTTAACCTGTTTTCATTTAATTAAATCCAAGACTATGGAACCCAAAATGTCACAAAAATCACTCTGTCCTTCTAAAATCTTTCAAAAAATCAAAAAAGTGCCTCAAATCATATCAACTTATAAGTTTTCCAAATATTGTGATACATATCGTAATGTGATCAGAATACCGTATCACATTGTGAGATTATTGCAATTGTTGAAAATCAGAGGATTATATCTACTTATATTTACTTGCTCGTTACTTTTCCTCTGTTCTTCTGGAATTACCTGTACGAGTTGAAAGAAAGACAAAAATGCATTTTTGGGAATCACTCACTCAGCACAAAGAGATTCGAACTTCTGTTGTAAAACAGATAATTTTATATGAAAGTGTTTTCCCCTCATTTAAATATATGCATTAGAAGGTGTGTCTTCTCCTTGCAGGGCTGCTCCAATGTTAATTTTATTACCTCGTGTGAGACCTGCCAAAGAGCCCCAAAGATAGATATATGGATTCTCAAAGTGTCTTGCCATACCAGGCATCTCCTGCAGACACTTCCAGACCAAAAATTTATGACCTGGGCCTGTTTTGGTTTTCTGGCTCAGTGATTCAACCAGAAAGTGTGTGTGTTTTATACAAACTGAAACAAAATCTAATGCTAAAAAATAGTAACTATACGTTTGAATTTAAAACTGCAGGGTTGTCTGTTCTGGAAAAGCTCTTTGAAATACCTGAAATATTTTAATAGTTTCCTACTCCTATTGTATTTTCAGTAATATAAATTGCATGCAAGTAATATGATTTAAAACTAACTAATTCAAAACATGCTGTTTAATCCTTAGGAAATATCTTAATACGTTTGATTATACTTTGGAGAATACTTTTCTTATACATTTAATGTTTCACTGAACTCTTGAACCCAGTGGCAGAGCTAGACTTTTTTTCAAGGGGTGGCCAAAGGGTGAGCAAGGCTTTATCAGAGGGGTCCATATACAAATGATGAACAAAAGGAAACAAATATTTTCTCACACACACTGAAATTAAAATGGTTTATTTAACAAAGATTTGCCATGACCAAACAAGACGTTAAACGGCTCTATGGAACAGTGAACATGCAAATGTAAACTCAGAGCCTAGAATATGACCAAAAACAAATTCTCAAAAATAAATAAATAAGACTGGCTCCAAATAGTAAACTGCAAGACAATACCACCAGAGCTGACCAGCATTACCCTGGTGGTATTTATAAAGGTTTGAGAAACACTGCTATGGTCAAATAAGCTTTGAATGGGAACAACATACTGCAAACTCAAAGCCAGGATTCACTCAAGAGAGCATAATTCTCTGATTTTGGTGGGAAAAAGCAAAATGTTTTACGAAGTCATCCATGTTCAGGGTATGTGCCTTCCTTGACTCAACACTGAGAATGCCAAGATGACTTAACCTGTCATCAGCCACAGTTGTTCTAAGGTGGTTTTTGATCAGCTTCACTGTCTTCCTCCCCAGAGTCTGACTCTGAATCTATATCCCCCTCATCTCTCTCTGGAACTTAATTGTAAAATGCATAAACAGACACAATAAAAAATGCAAAAAGCATCATGCTGACCTTTAGAATAAGGCTTATTGGATTTTACTACTTAATAACTCTCTGTCACAGCCTCTAACCTGCTGGTGATGCACTTGGGTCTGGTGTCTCCTGGCTGGCTTCCGGTTGGCTCTGCAGGGTTCTGTCGGCCCTGGTCTGGCCCTGGTCTGGCCCTGGTCTGGCCCTGGTCTGGCCCTGGTCTGGCCCTGGTCTGGCCCTGGTCTGGCCCTGGTTTTGCCTCTTTAAGAAGAACTGGGAGATATTTCCTTTTCTCTTCATTTGGGTTCTACACAAAATAAGACAGCCTAGTATTTAGACTCCATGACTGCTTGGCAGAGACAACACTATTTCAACTATTATTTAAACTATAGTTTTTAGTTTTCTGTAGCTAGCTAAAATAATACTAAATTAAAAATAGATTAAATTAATTAATATAACTCGTTAGGTTATAATTCAAAGCTTTCATATGACATAGCCTACTTACATTTCAGTCATTATAAAACTTAATGGTTTTTCGCATATTCTTACCACACACATTTCAAGCAAGAGCTGGGAGATATAAAACATTACAGGGCAGCATGTGCACTAAAACATGTTAAAAGAATCTGTCTAAAACACGATCTATCAGCACTAGCATGGCTACTATAATAAACGAGGCACTACTCAGCGGTGCACAACCATTTTTCTTTTTTTCTTTTTAGAAATGTATGACAAGAGCCGCCTCTCATTAGGAAGGTAACACAGCGGTTACCGCTGAGCGGTAAAATGTAAATACCTGCAAAACTCCTCAACGGTGTAACTCTAAAGCCGCGGGTGTGTTTTGGATCAAGCAGGAACCACATGTCAGCTTAACCAATGAACAGCGTCGGGCATCGGGCTGTCGGAAATTAAATTTTTCCTGGCAAATCTTTGCCGATCTCATAAGTATTATATTTTCAAATGACCATTTCCAGTGGGGTGGCAGTAGGGGTGGCAAGGGCTCTGTTGGGGGTGGCAAGTGCCACCCCGGCCACCCCTCTGGCTCCGCCACTGCTTGAACCAACACCAAAGAATTTATTGATCCTGATAACAAATACACTCCCTGTCTGAAAGCCCTCCTTAGAAATTTATGTAAGTTCAGAGAGTCACCAGTTGTTTTAGTTTGGATTTTTATCTAAGTTTACCAGTCGTAAAGTCTACTCCTAAACATTTATGCTACGTCTAATATTTCGTATGTCTAAAGATTAACTGTCTCTACAGTTATGCTAAATAAACTTATATTAACATTGTTATGCTAAATAAACTTATATTCTTAATAATCACAAGACCCCTTGACAGAGCCTTCACTTCTGCTGTCCCCAAACTCTGGGACACTGTCTCCACGAGCATCAGATCTGCTGACAGTGGAATGAAATCGAAGTTCAGCACCAACTTCTTAAAATGTCTACAGAATGATTCTGGTGTTACTGTTCTACTTCCTGGTAGTTCATCATCAGTTGTTTTTCTGTTTTATGCTTTAAGAATTTTAATTTGAAAATCTTGGTGATTTGCTCTGTTAATACTGCTGGATGAATATTTCCTTACTTTCTATTGTTCCTGGTTCCTCCACAGAGTGGACCAGCAGACTTCAAAGGTTCCCTGTGGTTCGTCTTCCCTGGAGGATCAAATACAGCTGGACTCCATATTTATGGTCTATACATGAACTACTTTTCCATGAATTCTGTTCAGTCACCTCCTGCTGCACTTTGTAGACCAGAGGACTGTCAGTCTGTCCAACATCCATCTGGTGTTTTTCTACATAACTTCAGTCTGATGTTTCCTTTATTTGTTATTCTGTTCCAGCTCCTGGAGGACAACATTCTCACTTATGTGAAGAACGAGCTGAAGAAAATCCAGACATTTCTGTTTCCAGATGACCCAGAATGCTCACAAAGTCAGAGAGATGATGATGAGGTGATGGGAGTTGATGAAGAAGACCAGAGGAGAAGCAGCAGAGAAGCAGTGATGAAGATCACACTGAACTTCCTGAGGAGGATGAAGCAGGAAAAGCTGGCTGACCATCTGCAGAGCAGTAAGAGGATTTCTACAAAGATTTACCTGATGGATAAATCAGACATTTACTGATGTCTGAAGAGATGGAATCACATTTACTCAAATCATAATCAGAATATGATTTTAATTTGTTGCTGATTTAATTTTTTTGTGTTAATTTAGAACATTATGGTGCAGTTTGTCAACATAAACTGAAATCTGGTCTGAAGAAGAAGTTCCAGTCTGTGTTTGAGGGGATTGCTAAAGCAGGAAGTCCAACCCTTCTGAACCAGATCTACACAGAGCTCTACATCACAGAGGGAGGGACTGGAGAGGTCAATGATGAACATGAGGTCAGACAGATTGATACAGCATCCAGGAAACCACACAGACCAGAAACAACAATCAGACAAGAAGACATCTTTAAAGTCCCACCAGGAAGAGATCAACCAATCAGAACAGTGATGACAAAGGGAGTGGCTGGAATTGGGAAAACAGTCCTAACACAGAAGTTCACTCTGGACTGGGCTGAAGGCAAAGCCCACCAGAACATCCAGTTCATATTTCCATTCACGTTCAGAGAGCTGAATGTGCTGAAAGAGAAAAAGTTCAGCTTGGTGGAACTTGTTCATCATTTCTTTAGTGAAACCAAAGAAATCTGCAGCTTTGAAAACTTTCAGATTCTTTTCATCTTTGATGGCCTGGATGAGAGTCGACTTCCACTGGACTTCCACAACAAGGAGATCCTGACTGATGCTACAGAGTCCAGCTCAGTGGATGTTCTGCTGACAAACCTCATCAGGGGGAAACTGCTTCCCTCTGCTCTCCTCTGGATAACCACACGACCTGCAGCAGCCAATCAGATCCCTCCTCAGTGCGTTGGCATGGTGACAGAGGTTAGAGGGTTCAATGACCCACAGAAGGAGGAGTACTTAAGGAAGAAATTCAGAGATAAAGAGCAGGCCAGCAGGATCATCTCCCACATGAAGACATCACGAAGCCTCCACATCATGTGCCACATCCCAGTCTTCTGCTGGATCACTGCTACAGTTCTGGAGGATGTGTTGGAGACCAGAGAGGGAGGAGAGCTGCCCAGAACCCTGACAGAGATGTACATCCACTTCCTGGTGGTTCAGACCAAAGTGAAGAAGGTCAAGTATGATGGAGGAGCTGAAACAGATCCACACTGGAGTCCAGAGAGCAGGAAGATGATTGAGTCTCTGGGAAAACTGGCTTTTGATCAGCTGCAGAAAGGAAACCTGATCTTCTATGAATCAGACCTGACAGAGTGTGGCATCGATATCAGAGCAGCCTCAGTGTACTCAGGAGTGTTCACACAGATCTTTAAAGAGGAGAGAGGTCTGTACCAGGACAAGGTGTTCTGCTTCGTCCATCTGAGTGTTCAGGAGTTTCTGGCTGCTCTTCATGTTCATCTGACCTTCATCAACTCTGGGGTCAACCTGATGGAAGAAACACAAAGATCTAAGAAATCTTCATCATGTAATAAATCTGACCTAAAGTCTCTCCATCAGAGAGCTGTTGACCAGGCCTTACAGAGTCCAAATGGACACCTGGACTTGTTCCTCCGTTTCCTCTTGGGACTTTCACTGCAGACCAATCAGAGACTCCTACAAGGTCTGCTGACGCAGACAGGAAGTAGATCACAGACCAATCAGGAAACAGTTCAGTACATCAAGGAAAAGATCAGGAAGAACGTTTCTGCAGAGAAAAGCATCAATCTGTTCCACTGTCTGAATGAACTGAATGATCGTTCTCTAGTGGAGGAGATCCAACAGTCTCTGAGTTCAGGAAGTCTCTCCACAGATAAACTGTCTCCTGCTCAGTGGTCAGCTCTGGGTTTCATCTTAGTGTCATCAGGAAAAGATCTGGATGTGTTTGACCTGAAGAAATACTCTGCTTCAGAGGAGGTTCTTCTGAGGCTGCTGCCAGTGGTTAAAGCCTCCAACAAAGCTCTGTAAGGACACAGATTGTTACTGCATTTATTTTTGATAGATAGAAATCTGCTAATTATGAGGTAAATATTCATATTTCAGTTTATATATTGGTGCATTGTCTCTTCAAAGTGTCCCACTGTGGGTAGACGGGCAAAAGAGAAACAGATTTCCTTCAGCAGCTGGATAGAATGTTGAACATTAAAGCAGAAAAATTCATCTTTATGTTAAAATTTAAATTGGACTCATTTCGTTTATTGTGTAATTTTATCTTTCCAAACTCCTTGTTGCATGTAGTTCTGTCCTTTAAGGTTGGAGGCCCAAGTATAAAATAAATCAGTTCACACCAAACACATAAGCATGGTATAATAAGATGATTTCTTCTTTGTGTAAGAAATACATTCTTTGGAAAAAAATTTATTTTGTAGAATTGTTTAATAACATATTTTCCCTCCCTGTCTCCTCAGACTGAATGTCTGTAACCTCTCAGAGAGAAGCTGTGAAGCTCTGTCCTCAGTTCTCAGCTCCCAGTCCTCCAGTCTCAGAGAACTGGACCTGAGTAACAACAACCTGCAGGATTCAGGAGTGAAGCTTCTCTCTGCTGGACTGAAGAGTCCAAACTGCAACCTGGAAACTCTCAGGTAACTCTGGGCTCTTGACAAATTGCTGCATCTTAGGTGCAAAAAGAAGCATAATTACAGATCCATCCATCCATCCATCCATCCATCCATCCATCCATCCATCCATCCATCCATCCATCCATCCATCCATCCATCCATCCATCCATCCATCCATCAGGTCAGACCTTGGATTCTACCTCAATGTTCTCATGTTCTCATCATGTGATGAATTGTGTGTCTGCAGCTTATCAGGCTGTTTGGTCTCAGAGGAAGGCTGTGCTTCTCTGGCCTCAGCTCTGACCTCCAACCCCTCCCATCTGAAAGAGTTGGACCTGAGCTACAATCATCCAGGAGACTCAGGAGTGAAGCTGCTGTGGGCTGGACTGAAGGATCCACACTGGAGACTGGAAACTCTCAGGTATGGAGGAACCTGCTGCAGGAGCAGAGAAGGTCTGATAGAGGAGGAAGAGGGAGAAATGTCTTTAGTCAGTCTGCTGGGAAACATTTAGCTTGAAGCAAAACATTTAGATTGGTGATTAAATATTTAGTTTACAGCCATGATGTTTATAAATGAATGGATAACATTTTGAACCCCATTCAGTTTAATAACTCAAATTATCTCTGGTAATTTTGTTTTTGTAACTTTTCAAACAGCAGCCCATTTAAACTATAAGAATCTTTCACACGATGCTGTATGAACCTAGGAAACCAGCCCATCTACTGGAACCACAATGACATGGTAGTCAGAGCAGCAGGGGGCCAAATATAGCTCCATGTGGAACCAAGAGGTTGGAGAGAGAAAATCAGTTTGAACTGTTTCCTATCAGAGTTCAGTTTGTCTCTCTGTCTTCACAAACCAGGAGCATCATGGGCTGGGCGGGGCTTCCACTGATGGATCTACTGAGGAAATACAGGAAGCTGATTGGCTGATGGACAGGAAGTTACACTGTTCAGATAAATTACATTAATAGATATTATTGGCATTGAAGAGACATGGCTGAGATCAATTGTAGATTCTAGAATAAGTTGAAATGTTTCAGTAACAGGAAGAGGATGAGCAACAAGTTAAAATAATCATCTGTATTCAAAAAAGAGAGGAATTTATCTAGAATATATATAATATAAAGTCAGAACCTTCTTGAAATTCATTGTTATACAGACCACAATAAATATTTTAAGCTAAACAGTCATTAATATCTAAAATTACACTTTGAAGAATTTGAATTAATATAAGTCACAAGAAGATTTTATTTCCTTTTGGGATCAATATGCTGATTTTTCATTTAATTTAAGTACAGCAGTAGAAAGAATAATCAATAATTTGATATTAAAGAATAGATAACTATTATGAACGTTAGATGAGAATCAGTTTGAGCCCCACAGCCTGAATCCGATGGCCAACTGCTGCCTTATTTATTCGTCTCTCTCTTTTATTATACCAAGACTGCCAGAACCACTTTGTGTCCAGATTGGGTTTAATAAAACCTCTTTGTTAAAAACATCATCTGGTCTGGACTTTGTATTTAGTGAGTTCTGTGTGATGACATGAGGATGGTAACATATTGGGGCCCATCCTATTGCAACAACATGTTTAAAACATATTTGGAGGTTCGTTCAATGTTGATATTTATGAATGCAATTTTAATTGTGGTGATTCTGAAAGTTGTTTTCCATGTGTTTAGTAACTTTAGTGTCAGGTTGGTGTTTTCAGAACTCTTTAATTTAAATACTCGGTTAAATTTCCACATATTTAATGTTTGGCTAGTGCTTGTTTTTGGATTGTTGTAGGAGCAAATTGTTTCATGGACTCTTTCTGTTAAAACTGACATGGATTCATTTAGTTCATAGAGGAATTTAATATTTCTCTTGCCAGCCTCCTTGTTGCCTTTAGTTCAGTCCTTTATGGCTGGAGGCCCAAATATAGACTGAACCAGTTCACAACAAAAGGCAACATAATTATATATAAAACAGTCCCTTAAATCAGTAAAGAGGAACATTGTTGACTGGAAAAAAGACATTTTGATGAATTGTTTGATGACATATTTTCCTCCCTGTCTCCTCAGACTGAGTTGCTGTAACCTCTCAGAGAGAAGCTGTGAAGCTCTGTCCTCAGTTCTCAGCTCCCAGTCCTCCAGTCTCAGAGAACTAGACCTGAGTAACAACAACCTGCAGGATTCAGGAGTGAAGCTTCTCTCTGCTGGACTGAAGAGTCCAAACTGCAACCTGGAAACTCTCAGGTAACTCTGGGCTCTTGACAAATTGCTGCATCTTAGGTGCAAAAAGAAGCATAATTACAGATCCATCCATCCATCCATCCATCCATCCATCCATCCATCCATCCATCATCCATCCATCCATCCATCCATCCATCCATCCATCAGTTCAGACCTTGGGTTCTACCTCAATGTTCTCATTTTCTCATCATGTGATGAATTGTGTGTCTGCAGCTTATCAGGCTGTTTGGTCTCAGAGGAAGGCTGTGCTTCTCTGGCCTCAGCTCTGACCTCCAACCCCTCCCATCTGAAAGAGTTGGACCTGAGCTACAATCAAAGCTGCTGTCGGCTGACTGAAGGATCCAGACTGGAGACTGGAAGCTCTCAGGTATGGAGGAACCTGCTGCAGGAGCAGAGAAGGTCTGATAGAGGAGGAAGAGGGAGAAATGTCTTTAGTCAGTCTGCTGGGAAACATTTAGTTTGAAACTGAATGTTTGATAATGAAATATTTAGACACCTCATCTAGAGGCAGAGATCATCACCCAGTTTTCTGGAATATTCTCCAGACTAAGAACGCCTCACAAGGAAAATTAAAGAGTGGGATGGTTTAATAGTTTAATACGGACTCTGACTAAATTAATAACAGAAGTTCAGTTCGATTTCCATGATGATTTACTGATGGCAGAAAGACTTAAAAACAATATTTGATGGAGCTCCAGACCAATCAGAAGAGTGATGATGTAATTTCCCTCTCAGAGCAGCTTGGAAATCTGAGAGGAAAGATGCAAACAAAGACTCTCTGGACTGTTGGATCTGCTGGTTCTGGTTCCAGATGCTCCTTGGACACTTTCACAAGCCATTACTGCAGCTGCTGGATTCAGGATGCTGCTTCTTCTTCTTGGGCTCATTGTAAATGTGTGCAGCGCCACCTGGTGGTGCTGGTTGGTAGAGGAAGTGCTGAAAGGTTGGAGGTGTTTGTCAGAGGTGTGTGATGATGGAAGCCTCTCCCTGGTTTGTGAGTCTGAGCTCAGAGATCAAATCTTTGATTCTTGTTGAATCTTTGTTGAATGTGATGCAGCTTCTCCTTTTTAATGTTTGTATTTCTGGATATTACAGTGAGGCCACAGCAGGTTTCAGCAGCAGGGCTGTTTAGTGTTTCATTCCTTCATCTGTGTGTGGGAGTGTGGATGGATCAGGTATCCAGGTGTTGATCAGAGTTTAGATAGATTGTATTTTAATGCTGATTATTAAATCAGGTTGAGCTTCCAGAAATGTTTCCTTAGTTTCCTGATGTCCTTTTAGGCTTCAGTGAGTTTCTTCAGGTTGTTACTGAGGGATTTCCTTTCTCCTCTCTGTTGGAGCTTTTCCTGTGTTTGGAGAAATGAGTTGTGCTGCAGCAGCACAAACTGTCCTTCCTACATCCACTGCAGTTTGCAATCCAGATGTTGGACTGTTCCTGTCTCAGTGGAGGACAATGTGTGTCTGAGAGACATGTAATGTCCATGTTTGCTGCTGAAAGAGACTGATGGTCTGACCCCCCTCCTCCTTTCAGGGTGGAGCCTGCTGGAGGCCGATTCTTGACACCAGGTCCATGGAGACTAAACATGTGTAAGTGTGTTTTTCATCTGATTCATGACAACCAAGCAGCTCACATTCAACCATCTTCAAACTGTCACATCACTCATTCAGGAGTCAAAGTGTCAATAAATGATCAATAACTGCAGCTGGATTGTGTTTGTAACCCTATCTCCATCAGATTCCTGTCAACTCACCATCGACACAAACACAGTCAGCAGAAACCTCAAACTGTCTGAAGACAACAGGAAGGTGACATATGTGAAGGAGCTTCAGTCATATCCTGATCATCCAGACAGATTTGATGACTGGGATCAGCTGCTGTGTAGAACTGGTCTGACTGGTCGCTGTTACTGGGAGTTTGAGTGGAGAGGAGATGTTAATATATCAGTGAGTTACAGAAGAATCAGGAGGAAAGGAGATAGAGGAGACTGTGTGTTTGGATATAATGATCATTCCTGGAGTCTGATCTGCTCTGATGTTGTTGGTTACTCTGTCAGACACAATAACAGAGAAATTTGTCTCTCCTCCTCCTCTGTCTCTAACAGAGTAGCAGTGTATGTGGACTGTCCTGCTGGCTTTCTGTCCTTCTACAGCGTCTCCTCTGGCTCACTGATCCTCCTCCACACCTTCATCATTACAGTCACTGAACCTCTGATTCCTGGATTTGGGTTCGGTTCTTATGGCTCCTCAGTGTTTCTGAGCTGATTTGAGTCTAAAGTTTTTCCTCCTGTCAGAGAAACTCTCTCACTGTTTAACAGATAGTTCAGTCTCTACAATCTATTTCTTGGTGAAACGATTCTGATTGAGTCCTTGGAAACTTTTTCTTCTTCCAGTCCTTTAAAGATGGAAGTTGGAATTATTCCAGGATTATTCCAGGATCCTCATGTTTTTCTGTTTCCAGTCAAAGCTTCACACTGAATATCAAGATGTTGTTTCTCTTATTTTTTCCTTTCATTCATCAGATTTCATTGAAATATTGATCAGTTTTTCTCAATCTGATCATTTTCTGTTTCTATCGGCTCCTATTTTTCTCAACATGTCAGATTTGAATATTAAATCTTCCTTTTGTAAATTTGCTGCAGTTTTTCTTCATGTGTTTTAAATAAAAAAAAATTTCTTCTGCATTTGGTTCATTTGCTGCTCATTCTTTTCTTTTCCTGTTCAATTTAAATATTTGCATAAAAAGATTTTTTCATCAACTCTCCTTTCAGAAAGTCCTATTAAAGTAAAACATTCCCATCCCATGAAGGTCAGAGGTCAATGCTTTGAAGCATAAAGTGGGAAAATCTTAATATTTTCTGTTTCATTCAGAACGTCTACCTGAAACTCAGAACCTGCAGAACATTTTTCTCTTTGGAGAAAAAATTTCAGGAACTGGAAGATCAGAGCAGAATGAAAACTGGAGATCAATGTTGGACAGAAAAGGTCTGATCTCTGCATATCTGCCATATTTTACATCTGACAACAAAAAGTCAACCTGTTTTTAGCTGACAATAAATCAACATGGATACGACCCGCCACAGCGCCAACGTGGGCCACACCTGATTCAACCCAAAGCGGAAAATAAAGGATTTAATTGGAAATCCCAAAACACAGTAAAATCAGCAGCTGGTTGTGATTAAAATGCAGTTTGTTGCAGAGGTTCAAACTTCCTGATGGTGACCTCTCCTATGTCCCTCACCTTGTCTGGCTGCTTTTAATCCTCACTGCAGTGTTAGACTGGAGCTAATCTCTCAAATTAAACAGATTAACACTGAGCTGCAACAGGAACCAAACATCTCTCCTCCAACTTATTTCACTGATTAATAACAAGGTTGGATAAAAACATTGAGCTTCTCATTCCTTAAAGGGTCATGAAGAAAGACTCACCCTGTAACTGCAGAAAAGAAGTTAGAAAGTTTAAAAATAGATGGAAAAAACTTTGTAAATATATTCTAACAAGTGATTTAATTATCTGTTTTTTGTATCTTTTAATGAATAAAACGTATAAAAACGATGTAAATGGTTAAATGAAAAATCTTCAAAATGAGCAATTTTTAACATGATTAAACCTAACCCTAACCTAACCCTACTAATCCGAACCCTAACCCAATAATTCTTTGTTGGACCACCGCTACGCCGTACTGAGGAGGAAACTTTAAAACAGTTTTAATGTAACTTTCTCTATGTCCTAACATGAGATAATCTGAGAGAACAAATGGACTTCCTCTGCCTCCTCCCTGTGTTCTGCTGAATTACTCTACTGGGTCAGAACCAACCCATCAGAACCAGAACAATCAGCCATGAGCTGCAAGTATTGTACATGTTTTTGTCTAAATTAGGTGATTTTATGGCTCCATTTTGACAAATCACATCGTAGCATTTCTACCTAAAGCGAAACATTAACAGCCAATCCATGTGATCAATATCTGTGATCAGCAGTGATTGGACCTCATGGTGATCAGAACCAGCAGGAAAAACCCTGATCTCTACCCAGGAGTAATATGATGGTTTAGAAGTTAATTGAAATCTTTTCCATTTTGAAAGAAGCAACATTTGGGGAACTTGTGAATGATTATATTATTGATCATACTTGGTTCTGCTTAAAATAATTACATTTAAACTGAATTATTCTATTGTCATTATTGTCTTACATTGGGAGATTGAACATTTCTGTTTTTATAAGTTTTTAAAATAAAACTTTAAAAAGTTCAAAAATCAAATCAATCTACTGAACATTCTGATTTTATGAGGATCTGATTGAAATGTTTGTTACAAAGTTGATACTGCATTAATTTTTATGTGAATTAATTGTGTGTTTAATTTGTGTTTATTGTAATTACTGTTACTGGATGTAAAACTATTTTTATTTTTTAAAGGATTTTGACCCGTTTACTGGCCGACATTTATTATATACGCAAATCATTTGGTGCGACCAATTGAAAACTAAATGTATATAACTAAAAATGGAATATCTAATTTCTGGAGCAAAAATATTAATCACTAATAGAGGTTCCTCAACTAACTGGTGTTTATTTATTTTTAACACAGTTTGATTAAATGGTGAAGAAAAATATAAGACAATTATAAATGGAACTGGTTCATTTTTGGGGAAAATTTGTCAGAAAAAAATACAAAGACAAATTAAAAACCTTGTTTTTAAGCACCTTAAGTCAAATTAAACTTATGGAAATAAAATCATGAAGCAGTTTGTTTAGAGAATAAAATAAAGGAACATTATCTGTTCATCACATTTTTTTCTTCCACTTTATCAATAATTTAATAATCCTGTAGATTAACTTTCCAACAGCAGGGAGAAAAATCTTTCAGCTGAATTTAGAAGTGAACATTTTGTCCAAACATGAAAGAACCGAAAGAAATCAGAAAGTTTCTGTAGACAAATTCAAGTAGAAAACAAAGGAAATTTAAGTTTGTTCAAACGATCCAAAGAATTGAAGAAGAAAATCTGAACAACAGACTGAGACCCAACAGAACCACAGGAGAACCAGACTAATTCCACACCTGAACAGAGAAACAACAGAACTGGACTTTTACCTGAATCAAACCACATGAGTTCAAAGTCAAGGGGTTATAAATATTGAATAACTGATTATGTGAAACTCACCTGGTTTGTAGTTTGTTCTTTCAGAACAGCAGAAGGTTTGCTGTAAATTCAGAGGCAGGTTGATAAAGACTTCATGAGGAAGGAGAGAAGTTCTGATGAAAATGTTTCATGATGGTTCATGATGATGATGCTGCTACCTGTAAGGTATTTTCCTCGAACCTACAAAAATAAAAACCACAGACAACGTATATGAATTATATGGTCAAGCTTTTGCAAAAGGAGAAGTCTCCATGAACAACTTCTTTAAGTCGTTCACAGAGAGTTCTGATGTGCTTTCACGTGAGCTCCTTCTTTTATTGTCAAAGAAAACAGTCACAGGGGGCAGTCAGGAAAACAACAGAGGTCGTAGATCATTTAACCTAAACAAACCAGCAACTCAGTTCCAGATGTGATATCTAGTTACAATCTGAGCCCAGTTCAGCTCAGGTCAAACTATCAACTAAGGAATGAGTAGATAAACATAAGAAGAATTTAGGGTCTAAGAACCACATGGTTTGACTATCTCACATGAAGAAAAACAGACAGCAGTAACCTCCAGGTCAGTTTATACACACATAAGGAAGAGAACACCTTAAACTAAAAATCACAATAATACTGATTAACATTAGACTGAATATGAACTAAAGTAATAACAAAATGATAATACATAAAAATATCTAACATTCCCCCCCGTTTATCATTTTACTATGTGTGTAAACTGTCATGCAAAAGCTAAGCATAGAAAAGAAAAGAAAAGAAAAGAACTAATTAATGTTTTTTTTATTTTTTTTTTATTTTTAGTAATCTAAACATAGAAAATACACAATGAAGAAATGTAATATAATGAAATAAAAGAAAAAGAAACAGCAAAAATCAAATGCAGTTTTCTCATCCCAAACACCACTTGTTTCCACATTTTCGGTGTAGGAGTCATTCAGCAAATAAATTCAACTGTTTATTGATTACAGAAATTCATCACTGTTCAGAAAATCGTCAGAAACTTGGAACAAATCATCTTCAGTTGTCTCATAAGATGCCTTTGTCAACTGATAGTTGATAACAGTTGTGTTAATTGTTTTAAAAATCATATTTTGTAGACAAGGTATAATGCAACCCGTAAAAAGACAGAACAGAACTAACACAATCAGAACAGGTGTCACGAGCTTTAATAGCAAGGACCACCATGATCCAGAAGTAAGCCATGAAAGCAAATCAAAAGAGGGTGAGCCGCGTGTTCCACTCTCCACATACTGTTTTAAATCCTCCAGCTCGTATAGAGCGTCAGAAATAGTTCCTCCAGTTCCTGTTTCATCAGGCACAAAAGTACAGCACGTTGGACCAATGATTTTGCAGACCCCTCCCTGAGGGGCAGTGAGAAAGTCCAGGACAACACGGTTTTGCATAACCATGTTTCTCAGTTCAGTTAGTTCTTTCATGGTACCATTGGCCAGCTGGTATGTGATGTTGATTAATCGTAGTAATCCGTACCTGTTTATCTCAACATGGTCCCGAATTTCTCCTAGACCAACCCACGGAAAAAGACCTTGCATGAATTTTTCTCCGCCGTTCCAAATCCTGAATTCCCATGGAACTCCAGTATGTGTTGTTAGGCCTCCCCATCTTTTGACCTCTGGCATAGCTGTTCGCTTGGAGCGGGTGTGTAGATCATTTTGTGCTTTCCTGTCTGCTAACATCCGTGAGCCATAATCTCCTGGCACTATGGCGTTGCACAGTGTTGTCATTTGTCTCCTCTTTGTCTTATGCGTGATGTTGAAACTCCTCTCCTGTAGCAGGTTGTCACAGTCTGGGTTGTCCTTCCAGACTTTGCAGTGTGGAGTCGCCCTTTGACCCCTGCAGGCTGTGCAGTTGATAAAATCCTGTGTCGGTTCGCAGTAGGTGTAAACTCTGTTACACAAGTTCCAGGGCAACGTCCAGTTTGTTGAGATGACGAAAAAGGAAGTACATCGTCTGGTCGGAGACCTGAGTTGTGTATGGAAACCAGCAGCTGCGCACACACGTAGCAGTTCACAGCATGTCCCTCATAAGCAGTTCTGTTCATCAGTTTCCACCAGAGATTGGTACTGTAGTCATGTGGGTGGAACTCAGGCTCGCTTCCCTCTCCAAACCTCAAACATACAGCAGTCACAGCGCAGTAGAAAATCCATCTGGCATATGGGGTCCCCATCGCTGCTCGGCATACAGAGATGTCAGAACCCCCAAACTAAAGGAGTGAGAATCTTAGCGTTTCTTCACCGGGTTTGAGACGAACTACCACTATAAAGTAGCTCCCCTTTGTACCCCGGAAGCTCTCAAAAGAGCTCTCCTTCCTCTCTACTCCGACTTTAGGGGTTTAACACTCTCTGCAGCTTACAGTGACTGAGATGTATCCAGGTGGGTCTTTCAGCAATCTTTACAGCTGTTGGTGTGGTCATCAGCACTTGGAACGGTTCTTCCCACCGTGGACTCGCCCAGTTCTTTCGTTTGATGACCTTTATGTAGACCCAGTCACCTGGCTCTATCGGAGCGGCCTCCTGTGCAGGAAGAGAATCAAAAGGCAGTACATTTGCACTGGACACCTCCTTCAGTTTAAGAGTCCTGATCATATAATCTGCTAATGTCTGTTCTTCATCAGCTTTTTGTAAGTCTGGAGCAAACAGAGGCAATCTGTAAGCTCTCCCATGAATTATTTCAAAAGGTGTTAGACCATCAGCTGTCGGGGTGATCCTCATATAGAGCTTCACCAAATCTAAACAGTCTGGCCAGGGCCAGCTAGTGTCTGCCATGCATTTTCTTAATCTGCTTTTCACAGTACCATTCGTTCTTTCCACCAACCCTGCACTCTGTGGGTGATAGGCACAGTGGTTCTTCAATGTCATTCCCAAGTGAATAGCCATGTTTTGTATCACTTGGTTTACAAAATGTGGTCCATTGTCACTATAAACAGTTTGCGGGATGCCATGTGTTGGAATAATAGCTTTACAAATAGCCTTAGCTACTGTCAAAGCATCTGCATGCTTTGCTGGAACTATTTCAACCCATTTAGAAAAAGCATCAATCATCACTAGACAATATTTATATGGCCCACTTTGTGAAAGTTCAATAAAATCCATATGCATGGTTTGAAATGGATAAGATGGTTTTGGGAACCTGCCTCGTTTTGGCCTTATGTTTCCCTGAGAATTGTATTTCACACAGACTGGACATGCAGTACAAAAATTTTTTAAGTAAGAATTTAAACCATATGTTGTGAAATGTTGTTGTATTATGGTTTCCATCCCCCCTGTTGACACATGGCAGCGCCCATGTGTCACAATTGCTGCTGCTTTAAATAAAGCTTTAGGAAGGACTGGTTTGTTATTAACTTCAAAAATGTTCTCATCATTTATTTTCGCACCCTTAGTTATCCACATCCTTTTTTCAACCTGCGGTGCGTTTTTTAGCACTGCTTTGTCTATCATGTGTTGTTCTCCTCCAGTCTGTGCTGAGAAAGTTCCTTTCCCATGCTTCCCTGCTGCAGCTTCTTTTGCAATTTTATCAGCTAGTCTGTTCCCATTTGAAACTTCATCTCGTCCTTTTGTGTGAGCTGCACATTTACATACAGCTAGTTTAATTGGGAGCTGTATTGCTTGTAAAAGATTTTTAAGCAAAGATGCATGAGTTACTGGTTTCCCAGTAGATGTTGTCATTCCTCTACGCTCCCATTGTTTAGCAAAATAAAACAGCGTAGAGAAAACATACTGGCTATCTGTGTACACTGTCAAGTGCTTGTCCTCAGCCAGTTCACATGCCCTAGTCAAAGCAATCAATTCAGCTGCTTGTGCAGAATGAGTGCTGGAAATTCTTTCTGCTTCTATTATTTCATTTGGCAAAGCAACAACAGAATAACCTGTCTGGTTTTTACCCATAGGGTCCTTTGAACATGACCCATCAACAAACCAGACCTCTCCCATTGCTAATGGGGTGTCCTGTATATCTGGCCTAGGAAGCTGCAAGTGCTCTGTAGCTTCTAGGCAGCTGTGTGGTATTCCATCACAAGGTAATGGAAACAAAGTAGCTGGATTCAGAATTGTACATCGTTTTATTACAATATGTGGTTGTGACAAAAGTATTGCCGTGTACGAAAGGTGTCGTGCTGGTGAGAGCAAATTCATTTTGCTCTGCAAAAGTAGAACATCTACAGCATGTGGAACTAACAGCTCCATTTTGTGAAACAAAACTATGTCAGCGGACATGTTTACTGCTAATGCTGCTGCACAGACTGCCTGCACACAGTCTGGTAAAGACTGTGCTACTGGATCTAACCTTTTTGAATAAAAAGCTAACGGTTTTAGCTTATCACCATGATTTTGTAGTAACACAGAGGTCATAAATCCATTCCTGCAGTCTACAGTTTGAACAAAAGTTTTTTTATAGTTTGGAAGAATCAAAGTTGTTGCCTGCATTAGTGCTTGTTTTAATTCAGTAAAACTTTTTTCAGCTTCTGGATTCCAAGTTATTTTATCAGTCATGGCCATTGGGGTGCCATGAATCAAATCCTGTAAAGCCTGAGTTTTTTCAGCATAATGTGGAATCCAGGCTCTGCAGTAATTGCAAAGCCCGAGAAATGACATCATTTGCTTTTTAGTTTCTGGTTTAGGTGCTTCAGAAATTGTCTCTTTTCTCACTTTTTGTATCTGCTTTCCCTCAGCAGAAAGTGTATGTCCCAAATAATGTACTTCTTTCTTCACCCACTGCAGCTTATCTTTGTTTACTTTGTTCCCCGTCTGACAGAGATGGTGCAGCAGAGCGAGTGAGTCTGCTCTGCATGCTTCCTCACTTTCAGATGCTATTAACAGGTCATCAACATAAATCAAAAGTTGACTTTTTTCTGATATTTGAAAATCAGACAAACAAAGCATAATTGCCTAGCAAAATATGCTTGGGCTTTCCGTAAAACCCTGGGGTAATCTGGTATAAGTATACCCCTGACCTTTGTAGGTAAATGCGAACCAGAACTGCGAATCTGGGTGAATGGGTACAGAGAAGAAAGCGTTGCTGAGGTCAATTACTGTGAAGAATTTATTGCTTGGTTTTAGTGAGTTTAACAGCGTGTGTGGGTCTGGCACATTTGGTGCTCTCGTTTGAACTGCTTCATTGACTGAACGTAAATCTTGAATCATGCGCCAGTCTTTTTTGTTTGCCTTGTGAACAGGAAAAATAGGTGTGTTACAAGGAGAATCTGAACATTTTTTTATGATTCCTCCTTTTAACAAACCCTTGATTACTGGTTCAATCCCATTCAGTGCTTCCGGTTTTAAAGGATATTGTTTTACCCTGGGCCTCCAGCTAGATTTTGCTTTAATTTGCACTGGGGGAATTGAACCAAGTAACCCAACATCAGAGGGACCTTTTGTCCACAAGTTATCTGGAAGCTCAGCTAATTCAGCTTCCTCTTTTTCTGTAAGAAATATGTTCATGTGTCACTCAAATGCATGAACTTGAGCTGTGCCTGTAACAACTTCACAAAGTGATTGTTTCCATACGTCACAGCTGGGGCTGTAGCTCCAACAATCTTTATCTTCTTTGAAATCAGTGGCTTCAGAAGCCATTTTAGTTCTGTTACCTACATCTGCCCATGTAATATTATGCGGCTTAAAAAGCGAGATGTGTGGGTTTGTAGGTAACTTATACAGCTCTTTTTGACTAGTCGGAAGGAGCACAGTCACAGCTGCATAAGACCTCCGGTCTGTGAACATTTCAGTCACAGCCAGTGTCACAGGATTTGTTTCTAAAAACTTTTGCACATAATCATCCTGTGGATCATTTAGGATGTTCATTATTACATGCAACTGATTGTAATTCATTTCTGTTTAAGGTGTGTCCAGCTGTCATCGAGCTTCTCTAAGAAGCTTTCCTGGGACAAAAGGATTGTCAGCTGGCTTTAGATCATATGAACAATAGATTTTTTCATCCTTGTGAATTGTGTACAGATCAGAGTGTTTCAGTCTGATAGCCCTCATACCACCTTGTACAGGGACTACTGCTATCCCTAATTTTGTCATTAGGTCTCTACCTAACAGGTTTGTTGGACATTTAGGTGACATCACAATAAAGCTTTTACTTTAATTCCTGTTTCAGGATCTTCAAAAGATGTACCTTTTGACATGTTTTCTCTATGCGTTTGTCCATCGGCAGATTTCACCCAAATGGACTCGTTTGTGGGGTTTACACCTTCTATTTTAGTTTTTAGAACTGTTTTGCATGCACCGGTGTCACATAAAAATTCAACTTCTTCCCCACAAACAATCAGTGTGATATAAGGTTTTTCTTTTAATGCATTTAACATATCACAGGCTGCACATATGTCCACTATTTCATCAATTTGATCTAGTGGTATTAAAAGGTGCACTCGGCTGATAATCTGCCGAGACTGTTGATACTAAGATAGGAGCAGACGGAGCTGCTGCAGCGGTTGAGGAAGGAGCAGTCGGCCGTACCTGCTCCCCCTGTCCCGCCGAAGCATTCCGTCTGTTTGACACCTTTTCATTTTCTTCTGACCTTACAAATAAGTTATTTGATTCTTCAAGCTTTTTATCTTTAACCTTTTTAATTTGTTCTTTCCTGTCTATGGCTGCTTTTAACCATAATTTAGCACACCTTAATTCATCCTCCTTTTTAGTCTTTTTTATCCCCTTTTTTCTTGCTCACTACTCTCCAAAATCCCTACAATTATTTGCCATTGATCAATTTTTAGCTTTCCATCTATTTTATATTTCTTCTTCCATTTTTTTATGTGTACAATGCTACCAGGAAATCTGGACAGCATGTATTTCTTATCCCCATCGGGGCCCTCAACGAGTGAGGAATTACAAGAATTTGCATTTCCCATTATTTAAATCACTTGCAATTTTAGCTTCAAAATTTTTTATTTATTTAAATTTAGTCCAGGTTCGTTGACTCCTAGGGAGTCCTAAGAACTGGAGATCTTTTCAGTAGGCCAGCAATTAAAAATACATTGTTGTGGTATTCTCCACTTCAACTCTTTCGAGTGGGAGAATCTTGCCTTTGCATCCACAAGAGGTTTGCTGCTTACAACCCTACTGCTTTATATGAGGTAAAATACAGAGCAATATTTAAACCTCCAATCAGTCTTTCACACACACACACACACATCACAAAGCAGCAAACAAACCAGCAATGACAAATAGTAATGACAAGACAGCAAACATCAAACATCCTATCTACATGAGGATTTACCCTTATGGGGTTTCCTCGAAAAGAGAAAGGTTCTGGCAACACCTGTCCTTCCTGAGTACAGATTTTTAGTCAAAACGCTGTTTAACAAGGATTCTCAAACCTCAGAGTTTTAGTAAAACGCTGTTTAACAAGGGACTCACACCTCAGAGTTTTAGTTAAAACGCCATTTAACAAGGGCACTCACACCTCTAACATAACCATTTAAAAATTCACCTACGTTTCTGTAGTTATTGGGTTGTCCAGTCGGATCTCGTCATTCCGCCGTTGGCAGACAAAGTCGGACATGTATCGCTGGCCCAGCGAAGAATTCACTTCCTGGGTCTTTCTTTCCAGGTCCCTAATTGACTCTGGCCGTGCACGGATTCAGCGCGTCTTCCTCTGCCTGACAGCGGGGGGGTTGAGAGATCCCGGGTTTCGGCACCAAAATAATGTAAGTGTCCAGTCTCCATTCTTCCGGCCAGTCGTTCGGTGGCGTCGGTCACTTGGGAGGTCGAGGACCTGGTCAAGCAAGCTCAGGTGACCGAACCTGATCCAGGTAATGGACCCCCGAACAAGATCTATGTACCCACGTCTGTGTGCCCCCGAGTTATCAAGTGGCTACACACCGCCAAGTTTTCTGCCCATCCTGGAGTGAGTAGAACTATCGCACTCATTACTCGACAATTCTGGTGGCCGTCCAGTTATAAGGACATCAAGGAGTTTGTGCTAGCTTGCCCGGTGTGTGCACAGAACAAGCCTTCTCATCAACTCCCTTCTGGTCAACTTCAACCCGTCTCTGTACCCGGTCGACCATGGTCACACATAGCTCTGGATTTTGTGACGGGACTTCCTGTTTCGAGGGGCATGACGACCATCCTTACGGTAATCGACCGATTCTCGAAGTCCTGCCATTGAAGAAATTGCCTTCTGCTCTCCAGACTGCACAGCTTTTGGTTAAGCATGTGTTCCGGCTCCATGGCATCCCCGCTGAGATCGTGTCGGATCGGGGACCTCAGTTTACGGCCCAGGTTTGGAGACAGTTTTGTGCGGCTCTTGGGGCCGAGGTGTGTCTGTCCTCTGGTTACCATCCACAGTCAAACAGTCAGACGGAGCGGATGAACCAGGAATTGAAGTCCACCCTGAGGTGTCTCACTGCCACCAACCCCTCTGACTGGAGTCAGTTCATCTCCTGGGCTGAGTATGCTCATAACTCTCATATTTCATCTGCTACTGGACTGTCTCCGTTTGAAGTCTCCTTCGGTTATAGGCCACCTTTGTTCCCGTCAGAGGAGAGGGACATTGCGGTGCCATCGGTGCAGCGTCACATTCAGCGATGCAGGTCCATCTGGAGGGAGACCGTGGCGGCACTCAACCGCACTAAAGGACAGAACCGTCGGTTCGCGGATCGTAAGCGGAGACCGGCGCCTGCCTATGTTCCGGGGCAACAGGTGTGGCTGTCAACCAAGGATATTCTCTTGAAGTCAGTCTCTCGTAAACTGGCTCCTTGGTTCGTCGGGCCCTTTGAAGTTGAGTCCGTGATCAGTCCATCTGCAGTCCGTCTCCGTCTGCCTCCGACGCTGGCTGTTCATCCCACGTTTCACGTATCCCGGATTAAGCCAGTGGTGACCAGTCCATTGTGCCCGCCTCCTGAACCCCCTCCTCCTGCTCGTGAGTTTGAGGGGGGCCCTGTCTACACGGTCCGCCGGATTGTGGACTCCCGTCGGAGGGGCCGGGGATGGCAATACCTGGTGAATTGGGAGGGCTATGGTCCGGAGGCTCGCCAGTGGGTTCCCGGCTCCTTCATTCTGGACCCCTCCCTCATCGCTGACTATCGTGCCTCCCTTCCTGCTGGTTCTGTTGGACCGCCTAGTGGAGGTCATTGATTCACAATAGGTACTGTTGTGAATCTGGAGGTGCGCTTCCAGTTCTCCTCCAGGGGGCGTTGTGACACTGCGGAGGGCGTGGCTGGTGGTCTCTCCTGCACACCTGTGGCCACTTACCCCATCGGGAGGAGTACTTCTGGAGGATCACGCTGACACTCCAGTGCCAGAGTGTTTGCTTGCCTATGGTAGAACCTGTGCTAAGTTACCTCAGACCTAAGAGAGACCTGTTTCCTAACGTTTCCTGTCATTCCGTCTTCAGGTCCTGTCTCTGCGTCCTCCTGGCAGTCTGTTTCCACCAAGAATCCTTGTTGGCCAGGAGATTCATCGAGGGGCCGTGCGCTCTGATCCTCCGTGTGGCTCCTGAAACCCGCCTCACCTGTCCGCCCTCCTGTGACGCCGCCGCCTGTTCCTCTCCCGACAGCCTCCGCTCCACTACTTACCTGTTTCCCGTTTGTTGCAATAAATCTCACTGCACTTATGTCTGCTTTCGGAGTGTGTTCTGCGCATGTGGGTTTCCCGAGCTAAACAAAACATGACATGGTCAGAATATAAATACAAACAGGAAATCAGAAAAACTAAACTATAATCGTTAACATCACCACACTACTGCAGCTGAAACCCCACTTTGATCTAATGCAGATTCTTCCTAAAGTTCCTATATAATCATTGATCATGATGTTAGTGTGGTGAGCAGAGTGAGGACAGTCTCTGGTTAAAACCAGGATCAGCTGAGGAGGTTCTGCTGATCCAGGTTGAAACCCTGATTTCATCTCAATCATCAACCTGAATTTAAAGTCAGAGTCAGATCAAGCAGCAGAGAGGTGGCAGCTTGTTCCAGACTCATTATTTACACATGCAGCTGTTTTCCAGCTGTTCTCCTCCACAGCTGGAGGGAGGGGGGATGTTTGGAGGAGAGAACCTGAACATTCAACCTCCAGGTTTTACAGCTGGATTCTGACCTCAGCAGCTGGAACAACGACACAGATGAAACCAGTGACTCCTGGAAAATGGGATGTTTGGATCTGAGCAGGTCTGCAGATTCACTGACTGGGATTTATTCAGAAAATGTCTGAGAGCTGAGAAGAGCTGAGCTTCTTTAGACTGAATGCTGGGAAAACTTCACTCCTCCATTCAGTGATGTTCAGGCTCTGAATGTTAAAAAGTACAAAATTAATTGGAAACATTTTGAAATTTGGCCTAAAATCTTGTAAAGCCTGTAATTTTTAGATTAAAAGTATGTGGAAAATTATATTTTTAGTTCCAATTTTATTGGCTACGACAGGATATCAAGGCCACACTGAAAGAAAATATGAAGATAAAACACAAAATAAATGTGTTTGCCATTACGTGTGACAAAGCTCATGATTTTGAAAACCCACAAAGACAAAATGTTGGAACATTTCGCACTGGGAAGCAGATTTTCCTGCCTGTTCACATAAAAACCACCTTAATCTGGATTGTCCTGCTGTTGCAATCAGAGCCAATAAGAAGCTTCAAGTTCTTCTCCTGTTCAGCTCCACGTTCCTGTCAGAGACTTCAGCTCCTCATGAGGAGAACAACTAAAGCCTGGAACAGACTGACACCAACATCCTGACATCTCATCCCTGAACAAAGCTTTGCAGCATCAAGGTGACTCTTAGCGCCATATATGGACAGATTTCCTCTAAAGGGGGCGGAGCCTGGATTGGAGGAACCAGCAGCAGCTTCCAGGAACAAACCTTGGGAACCTCTGGAGGAGAACATGGAGATGAGATTCCTGCTTTAATCAGTGGATTCATTGTAGAAACTAAATATCTGAGAGCTGCAGCTCCATTTTCTACAGATCTGCTGGAACATCAGATAGAAATGAAGAATTTCATCATTTCACATCAAATCTGTTCATCTTCCACAGATACAACTGAATTATTGAGCTGAACTGGTTCTAAAGGCCTGGATGGTAAAAACATTCATTGTTTTTCTGTCTCATTAGTTTCCAGAAAGAGTTGAAATGTTTCAGAAGCTTTTATCCAGCAGCTCAGTAAAGATCTCTCCTCTTTCCAACCTGATTTAGTCCATGAAGCAGAACATCTCTGCTGCTGCAGCAACAGGAGGAAACTTCTCCACTCTCAACTTCTACACTCTGACTGCTTGGAAACAGATCAGGGAGGAACAGCCTTTTCTCCAGGCTGTCCTCCTGACTCTAGCGCCACCTACTGGCTGTTCACCAGACATGACAGCTGAGGAGAAAAGAAGAAACAAGGAAATAAAAGAGAAACAGCAACCGGTTCATCCAGTCTGAATGTTATGTTATGACTCAGGGACATTCTGTTCCAGGCTATGGAGGAATTTTTCTGCCATAATTATCAGTTTGAAAGAAGGAAATCATGTCTTTCCTCTCAAAACTTTTAATGCTTGAACTCAAACTTCTGATCTCTGTCAAATATTCATTTTTTTCTCAAACCTTTTTTCTTACGATCAAAACTTTCTCTCCTTGGATCAAATCCTTGCAAAACTCTCTGCCTGCCTGTGAATCATTTTCTGATCCATCTTGGAACAGAATATTTGCAAAGAGTTGGTTTAGATTTCAGAGGTTAGTTACACTTTAAAGAGTCACAGGATTCTATCAAAAGATGGATGTTGATTTTTATCAGCTTTATGGATTTTCTACCATCTATCTAGATTGTTCCTATATTGTTAGAATAGACAGAATCTCTATCTAGACAGATTCATCACCACAGACACACAATGGGTTTCCTTCTAACCCGTCTATAACGTCTATAATCCAATGTTATAGACTCCATTGTAACACTTGGATTCTATTGGCTGAGAGGTTGCTAGGCGACGGTACTTTTCTGTGTGGTTTCAGCAGCAGTCGTGTGGCGATATTAAGGACTACAGTTGAGTTTGTTCCTTTGTTTTATTTTTCAGATTATTTTGTTAGTTTATATTTTTAATAAATTCTTGTTTTTTATTTTTGTTTTGATATTTTTTTGATGCAATAATTGTATTAAACCATAAATTTTTTGTTTTTTAGTGTCGAAGAGATAAAAATAGTTCAAGTAAAAATTTCCATCTGACAAGCAGCTCGTTGAAGCAGATGAGTTTTTCTCTCAATGCTTCAGCACTTTGGTTCTGATTCATTTCAATAAATTACGATTGAATATCATGTTTACTGATGTTGCATTGAGCTCATTTCAAGAGCTGCTGAGGAACAAATTATCTTTAATTCACATCCTGATGAATGAAACCTTAGAACAGGTTCTGGTTCTGATCATTTTATATCATCACTAACATGTTTGGATCATTTAAAAACGCTTAATATGGGTTTAATAATCAGACTTTGTGCAGGTTGTAGTTTCATCACCAGAGGAAGAAATTCCCACCCAAATTCCCACCATTGAAGAGTTTAGTTGGTACCAAGTTAAAACAGGTTCTGGTTCCATTAGAGCTGAACAGAACCTGAATCATCAAAATGGAAGGAGCAAAGTTCTTGTGTTCAAACTGGGATTTATGAGAAGGGTTCATATCTTCAGAAGTCAGCAGATTAACTTTCCTCTGACTCCCAGTCAGTCTGACCAGTTAAACCAGTTTGGGTTCATTTCTCCTCTTAAAACTTTCAGTTTAAACTCACCTGTTCAGTTGTGGTACCAGTCTGGTTCTACTGCGGTTCTGTAGGGTCTCCGTTTGTTGTTCAGATGTTCTTCAGCTGTTTGGATCATTTGTTCAAATTGTGAGTTTTCTATGTTTTTTTACTTGAACTTTGTCTTAAGAAACGTTCCTGTTTGTTTCTTATTTTTCTCTCTGATGTTCGGAGAACAGAGAACTACTGACCAGAACTCAAAGTTTAATCTCTTTGCTGTTTGAAGGTTAATCTAAGGGATTATTAGATTACTGATAAAGTGGAATCAAACAAATTGATGAAGAGCTGAATGTTCTTCTCTGAAGAAATTGCTATATGTTTTTATTTCCTGGAGTCAAATTCTGATTTTCACCATTAAAATGAAACACAAGTTTCAAAGTAAAATATTATTCTGACTGTGTTTAATTCAGTCAGATTTTAAAATATTTAATCTTTGATGGAGCTGGTAGTTCAATAATTATGAACTAAAACACTTCCTGTTGTTCAGGTTGAATCAGTGAATGTAAATGTTGCTCCATGTCTCCATCTAGTGGACTGATAGTAGAAGTGCAGCAGCTGATGGCAGCTTCCTCTGCCTCTCTGCTGTCTGACTGCATTCACCTGACACTGATATGAAGCAGAGAAGAAGAGCCAATCAGAGGAGGAGCAGCTGATCTTTTTCCAGCACTAATGATGTAAAGGATGATCAGAGTTGATGTGCAGATGAATGATGTGTGTTTCCTCTGCAGGTGAAGGTAGAAAGTGTGTGTGAGCTGATGTGGATTCAGCAGCATGGATCAGTGTGAGGACAGAGAGGAGGGAGTCCCTCCCTCTAAAACCACTCTGTGTGGGGAAGATGAGAGCCAGAGCAAAGGTCAGAGGTGAGGTCACCATCTCTAACTGTCCACAGCCCTTTTCACACAGCGTTCACTATATCAGGCCAGAACAGACGTGGTGATGAAGCTGCTGCTGCTCCTCTTTGCTGATCAAGTTTTAATCATCATGTTTCTGTCAGGATCCATCAGAGACTCAAACCAGAACCAGAACCAGAACCCAGCCTTGTTTCCTTTAAAAGTGACTGGTCAAAGGATGCTCCCATTTACTTTAAATCTAATGTATCTCCACCATCAGAGAGGTGAGCTGTTTCTACCTGCTGGAACTGTTCTGCTTATATCTGTCATTGTGGCCATGTGATGATACCAAGTTCTGTCGGGTTCTTTTGTCATGGGAACTTTAGAATGAATATCATGTTATTGTAAGCCCACTTCACACTACACAATTTTAGAAAAGTCGGCCGATTCTGAAACCGTGAGAGACCACACACTAGCTGATTTAAAATCGTAGATGTAACGGGTTTGATTGTAGATTGTGAGGTTTCACTCGAAGACATTCTAATTCCAGATACAAAATCTCTTAAAATTAAAATTCTGCGCTACCACACCTGAATTTAGAGTAAACAAAAAAACATGGACGACGTTCAAATGGTAACTTTAGTTTGCGGACTTACGTTAACCCAAAATAGACATAACCAAAAATCAAAGCTTTGGATTAATAATTGGAGACATCGCGAGCAAGGATTATATGTTGCATCGCGACATGGAGGTGAGGTTTATTTTCTTTTTTTCATAAAACATACTGTTTTTAATGTTTTCGGTTTTGTCGTTTAATTAACCGTTACTGTTTACGTATAATTTTATCATTTTTCGCTGTGTTTATGTTGTTGTAGAATATATGCATATACTGTACCTTGTTTCAGAAAACAGAATGACTGAAACGTCAGAGTAGCTTGAAGTAGAAGAAAGCATTTCCTGCATATTCATTTTTAGAAAATCAGATGGCAGTTATCCTTTTCCCCCCAACTGATCGCAAAAGCTTAACGTATTCCAGCTCCTTTAATTGAAACTTATTGTATTTTTAAAATTGTATTATGACTGCAGAATAAAATTAAATGCGCCATTTCAACCAAAGATTGAAATGCACTTCTCAACCAGATGTACTCTGTGCAATAACTTTATAATTATCTTTCATTTAAAAAAAAAAACAACGATCCAATAGCATGCTGCTCCGAATAAGGATAAAGTTTTACTTATGGTTTTATGAGATCTAATATTCTCTAAAGCAAGATGATTACACACGTTCAATATCCCCGATTTCAGATCAAAGCGGTCCCGACGTTCCACCAACTGGACCCGATCAGTCGTAACAAACCACACTCTACAGGATGATCGGTTACTATTGTCGGAAGCGGCAATCTTAGAACTCAGAACGGTCTAAGATTGTCGTAAAGGCAAAATTGGGGCAAAAAATAATGTAGTGTGAACTGGGCATTATTTTCATATGCCTTACATATCGTGTAACATGTCTTGTTAAAGACGTCTACACATCTTCCCGCAGGTTCATGATGTGAGAGATCAGCAACTTAAAAACACCCAAACTTTAGTAAAATGCAAAGATATCTTTGGAAAGCTTACAGAAAAATTCACACAAAGATTCAGTCAGATCTGGTCTGCAGACGCTGGTATCCATTCTTAATACCTGCAGTTGTATAGAATTAAGCCACACTTTAAGCTGCACAAAAATCTCTTCTCGAACATTCCCGCACCGGCTGCTCGCATAACTAATGATCTGAGTTACTTTGAACAGTTTTGCTTCTCAGTCCTGCTTCGTAATAAGGAGTTTTTATTTTCAAAAAGCTTGGTCTGAAGGTTTGGTCTGCAAATTCTGACAATTCCAGAGCCACAGTAAAATACACAAATCTTGACCAGTCCACGGTGATAAAAAGGTTGGGGAACATTGCGTTAAATGCTCCCTGACCTTTCTCCCTTTCAACTTGTGCTTAAGGTGCTACACACCAGTTTTTAAATTGTGTTAATAGGCCAAATACATCTGGAGTTATGCTAAAATAAGTAAATCATATTTTTCCGAATGTCAGAGAAATGTCAAAAAACTTATTTTCCTTTTATGTGAAAGGGAATGAGATTCCAAACATAAAAAACAAAACGCAACACTAGATTCCTTTGTTTTTGGAAATCTCATATCTTCAATAAATAACAATGGGCTGTATTTTGTTGCCAAGAAACAAAGTAAAGTTGCGCATGTAACTGAAAGAGAAGTGGAATGGAATTGCAGTGTCATGTTCTGTGTTTGATTTTGAGTTTTCTGTGTCCTAAGTCTCCTCGTTGTCCTGTCTTCCTCTTGATTACTCCCAGGTGTGTCTTGTTCCCTTGATTGCCCCTCAGTGTATTTAATCCCTCCTGTGTCCTTTGTTCCTGGTCGGGTCCTTTTTGTATTTTGTCGTTGTTCTGGTGCTGTGTGACAGTTAGCTGCCTATTTGACCAGTGCTACCGGTGTGAGCCCTGGCTTCCACTCAGCTGTGCTGCCTGGCCACGGACTATGTTTGTTGACTGTTGTTCTGGGCTGTTTTTGTTATTAAATCTACACACTCACCTTACCTGGGCCTCCAGCATCTGCCTCACCACCTCTACTACACCACTCCATGGCAAGCAGCACAAAAGGCGCAGCGGCATTGATGATAAAGGCGGATCAATTATTCTTATTAGCAACTGAAAAAGCGTATCATAGATTGAAAGTACAATGAGATCGTGGAAGTGTGAGCAACAGCTACTCAGAGAATGGCGGTGCTGCACAGCTACAAGGAGTTGATCACTACGAGGTGAGACAGAGCTACTCAGCCAGCAGCTAGTAGTAAACAGCTTACTGTTCCAATTCCAGGAGCCAAGGCAGAAAATCCTTTTTTTTACTCCAAAATGCAGGCACAGTATATCCAAAAGAAAAACATAAGTCAATCGTTTGCATATTGAGTCTAAAAAGGCTGATAATTTCCCCACTCAGCTCCTGGATCATGGTTGAAACTTTGAATTTTATGTCGAATCAAAAGGAATTAAATGACAAAATAATTTTCTCACTGCATCTTTGATTAATTTTGTCCTGCTGTGGACCGTTAGACTCTGTCCAATCAAAGTCAGGTATTGTGTAGTTGGTGCTTTTAATAAGTTTTTCAGTTTCAGTTAATTAGATCCAAGTCAATGTCTCTAAAGTTACTCTGAACTTCTAAGATCTTTTAGAAAACCGAAAAAGTGCATCAAATAGTATCAAATTGTATTGTTTGCCAAATATTGTGATGCATATCTTCTTGTGATCAGAAAATCGCATATTGTATTGTGAGATTATGGTATTGCTACACCCCTGGACAGAGCTTTCACTTCTACTGTCCATAAGTTCTGGGACACTTTCTTTGCCAGCATCAGACCTGCTGACAGTGTGGAATGCACCAACTTTTTAAAATGTCTACTGGGTGAATCTGGTGTTACTGGTCTTCTTCCTTGTAGTTCATCTTCCTATTTCTCTCTCTAACTTCTTTATATTGTGTTCATATGATGCTCTGTTTTTATGCTTTAAGAATTTTAATGTGAAGCTCTTGGTGATTTCCTTTGTAAATACTGCTGGATGAATATTTATTGACTTCCTAATTGTTGCTGGTTCTTCCACAGAGTAGATCAGGAGACCTCAGAGGTTCCCAGTGGTCCATCTATCAAGCAGCATCAAACACAGCTGGACTCCATATTTTTGGTCTGTACATGAACCTTTCCATGGGTTCTGTTAACAATAATCTCCATGCTACACTTGTAGACTAGAGGACTGTCAGTCTGTCCAACATCCATTTGGAGTTGTGCTTCATAATTTCAGTCTGATGATTTCTTTATTTATTGTTTTGTTCCAGCTGTTGGAGGACAACATTGTCACTTATGTGAAGAATGAGCTGAAGAAAATACAAAACATTTTGATGCCAACTTACCCAGAATGCTCAGAGAGTCAGAGAGAGGATGATGAAGTGTTGGAAGGTGATGATGAAGAGCAGAGGAGGAGCAGCAGAGAGGCAGTGATGAAGATCACACTGAACTTCCTGAGGAGAATGAAGCAGGAGGAGCTGGCTGACCATCTGCAGATCAGTAAGAGGATTTCTACAGAGATTTGATCTGATGGATAAATCAGACATCTGTGAAGTCTGAAGAGATAGTCACATTTATGCAAAACATCTTCAGTATATGATTTTCTCTAGTTCTTGATTTTACATTTTGTGTTATTTTAGAACGTCTTGCTGCTGTTTGTCAACATCAACTTAAATCTGGTCTGAAGAAAAAGTTCCAGTCTGTGTTTGAGGGGATTGCTAAAGCAGGAAGTCCAACCCTTCTGAACCAGATCTACACAGAGCTCTACATCACAGAGGGAGGGACTGGAGAGGTCAATGATGAACATGAGATCAGAAGGATTGAAACAGCATCCAGAAAACTATACAGAGAAGAAACAACAATCAGACAAGAAGACATCTTTAAAGTCCCACCTGGAAGAGATCAACCAATCAGAAAAATTATGACAAAGGGAGTGGCTGGCATTGGGAAAACAGTCCTAACACAGAAGTTCACTCTGGACTGGGCTGAAGACAAAGCCCACCAGAACATCCAGTTCATATTTCCATTCACCTTCAGAGAGCTGAATGTGCTGAAAGAGGAAAAGTTCAGCTTGGTGGAACTTGTTCATCATTTCTTCCCTGAAACCAAAGAAATCTGCAGCTTTGAACACTTCCAGGTTCTGTTCATCTTTGATGGCCTGGATGAGAGTCGACTTCCACTGGACTTCCACAACAAGGAGATCCTGACTGATGCTACAGAGTCCACCTCAGTGGATGTTCTGCTGACAAACCTCATCAGGGGGAAACTGCTTCCCTCTGCTCTCCTCTGGATAACCACACGACCTGCAGCAGCCAATCAGATCCCTCCTCAGTGTGTTGGCATGGTGACAGAGGTCAGAGGGTTCAATGACCCTCAGAAGGAGGAGTATTTCAGGAAGAGATTCAGAGATGAGGAGCAGGCTAGCAGGATCATCTCCCACATAAAGACATCACGAAGCCTCCACATCATGTGCCACATCCCAGTCTTCTGCTGGATCACTGCTGCAGTTCTGGAGGATGTGTTGGAGACCAGAGAGGGAAGAGAGCTGCCCAGAACCCTGACTGAGATGTACATCCACTTCCTGGTGGTTCAGACCAAAGTAAAGAAGGTCAAGTTTGATGGAGGAGCTGAAACAGATCCACACTGGAGTCCAGAGAGCAGGAAGATGATTGAGTCTCTGGGAAAACTGGCTTTTGATCAGCTGCATAAGGGAAACTTGATTTTCTATGAATCAGACCTGACAGAGTGTGGCATCAATATCAGAGCAGCCTCAGTGTACTCAGGAATGTTCACACAGATCTTTAAAGAGGAGAGAGGTCTGTACCAGGACAAGGTGTTCTGCTTCATCCATCTGAGTGTTCAGGAGTTTCTGGCTGCTCTTCATGTTCATCGGAACTTCATCAACTCTGGAGTCAACCTGATGGAAGAAACACAAACTTCTCAGAACTTTTCATTATTTAGAGGCTCTAAACAAAAATCTCTCCATCAGAGAGCTGTTGACCAGGCCTTACAGAGTCCAAATGGACACCTGGACTTGTTCCTCCGCTTCCTCCTTGGACTTTCACTGCAGACCAATCAGAGACTCCTACAAGGTCTGGTGAAACAGACAGGAAGTAGCTCACAGACCAATCAGGAAACAGTTCAATACATCAAGAAGATGATCAGTGAGAATGTGTCTGCAGAGAAAAGCATCAATCTGTTCCACTGTCTGAATGAACTGAATGATCGTTCTCTAGTGGAGGAGATCCAACAGTCTCTGAGTTCAGGACGTCTCTCCACAGATAAACTGTCTCCTGCTCAATGGTCAGCTCTGGGTTTCATCTTAGTGTCATCAGGAAAAGATCTGGATGTGTTTGACCTGAAGAAATACTCTGCTTCAGAAGAGGTTCTTCTGAGGCTGCTGCCAGTGGCTAAAGCCTCCAACAAAGTTCTGTAAGGACACAGACTGTTATTGCATTTACTGTTGATCAAGTGAAAACTTCTAATGATGTGCTAAATATTGATTCATGTTGTTGTAGCTCATTTATTGGTGCATTGTCTCCCGGATATCACCCACAGCGATATTTTGGGGAGAATAGAATAGATAGCATTTATTGTCATTGAACAGGATACAATGAAATTTCTATTGCAACTCCCATGCAAAAAGTCAAATATATACAGTAAATAAAATAAACAAACACACAATAATAATAATACACACAATAAAAATATATACAACTAAAATTAACTAAAGGCACTCAACCACACCAAAGAAGAAGCAGCAGGTCCAATTATGGTAAAGTGCAGATGATATGCAACATCATCACCATAACAAAACCATCATCATTGTACATTATTAAAGAAGCAAATCTCCTCTTTCTGCTAAAACTAAGACTGGATTAATTTAGTTTTACTGTTGAATTCTAGAGATTTGATGCCAGTCTCCTTGTTCTTCTTAGATCAATCCTTCCAAGATGGCGACGCAACTATTGACCAAACCAATTCACAATACATAGATTGATCGATCTATCTAAAAAATTCCCTTCTCACCCACCGCGGGTGGTTCTGATCCTCTGAGCTCGGGTTCTCTACCAGAGGCCTGGGAGCTTGAGGGTCCTGCAGTATCTTGGCTGTGCCAAGGACTGCACATTTCTGGACTGAGATGTCTGATGTTGTTCCTGGGATCTGTTGTAGCCATTGATCCAGTTTGGGGGTGACTGCCCCGAGGGCCCCAATGACCACAGGCACCACTGTGGTCTTCACCTTCCAGGCCCTCTCCAGTTCCTCCCTGAGGCCCTGGTATTTCTCCAGTTTCTCGTGCTCCTTTTTCCTGATGTTGCAATCGCTTGGTATTGCTACATCTACCACAACGGCTTTCCTCTGTTTTTTTTCCACTATGACAATGTCTGGTTGGTTCGCCATTACCATTCTGTCTGTCTGGATCTGGAAGTCCCACAGGATCTTAGCTCTGGCATTCTCCACCACCTTTGGGGGTGTTTCCCACTTTGATCTCGGGGTTTCCAGTCCATATTCTGCACAGATGTTTCTGTACACTATGCCTGCCACTTGGTTATGTCGTTCCATGTATGCTTTCCCTGCCAGTATCTTGCACCCTGCTGTTATGTGCTGGACTGTCTCAGAGGCCTCCTTGCACAACCTACACCTTGGGTCTTGTCTGGTGTGGTAGATCTGGGCATCTATTGCTCTGGTGTTTAGGGCCTGTTCCTGGGCGGCCATGATGAGGGCCTCTGTGCTGTCCTTGAGTCCAGCTTTTTCCAGTCATTGGTAGGATTTACTGATATCAGCCACTTCGGTTATTTGCTGGTGGTACATCCCATGTAGGGGCTTGTCCTCCCATGATGGTATCTCTGGCACTTCTGAGACATTCTGAGCACATTGTCTGTTGAGGCTTTGTCCCTGATGTATTTATGGATCTTCGATGTTTCATCCTGGACAGTGGTTCTCACACTCACTAGTCCTCTGCCTCCTTCCTTGCGGCTCGTTTACAGTCTCAGGGTGCTGGATTTGGGATGGAACCCTCCATGCATTGTTCCTTAATTATAACACAGATTAATGGGCTCCCCACTCACTCTTGAAAATGTTGAACATAGAACATATGGAAAAGTCAATATTAAAAACTAACAAGAGCCAAACTGAACTCTTGAATTCCACGGTGGGGAACTCAGACCTCCAAAGACAGCTTCCCCATCGGTTAATGAACGGGGGCATTGAAGGTTGTGGCCTCAATGCAGGGAGCACCCGGAGAAACCTAACTTATTTACTTATTGTACATCATAAACCAAATGCAAGTCTTAATCCTTTATAACAGAGTGGATAAAACTCCATTTTCCATGGGCGTGGGTGATGCCATCCTGAAGGCTCTGAGTTTTTCTTTGTAGCCGGCTGCGGGGTCCTGCCTATTGTTTGCTGCACTGCTCCCGGGTCCTCTGCATACCCTTCTCCAGGACAGCTGCTCCAATTTTCCAGGACTGGATCCCGTGACATAACGACCAGCACAGCGTAGCCTCTGCTGGACATATCTTTGGTAGCTTCCACAACCATGTTATTAATCTTTATTTCATCTGCATATTTCACCCTCAGCCAATCTGGAAAGACGGTCTGAAAAGGGATCTGTTGCTCCTTCAGAATCTTGTGCACGTCTGCATATTCTTTTCGGGGTTTTTTTTTAATCAAAGGGGAATAGTTATGATCAAAACTTAGTTGCTTGCTGTTCCAGGTTAAGTCCTCTTTCTGCCAAGTCTTACGAAGGCGGAGTGCTTTTGTTTTAAAACTGAGGAATGTCCCAATAATTGATTGTGGTGGAGCATCGCTTGCAAGTGGAGGGCCCATTCAATGTGTGCGCCGTCACAGAGCTTCTTCTCCACAAAGTCACCCATTGATGCCAAGTCCCATTCTGCCACCTTGGGTATGCCATGAATGTGTATGTTCTCTCTTTGTGTATGGCCCTTTTGGTCTATTAGTTTATCCTCCAGCTTTATCTGTAGGTTTATTATTTCAGTGACGGTGTCCTCCATGGTTAATATCCTCTCCTCCACCTTTTCAGTCAGACCCTCCGCCTCGTCTAGACTGGCGTTCATCTTTCGAATTTCTGCTTTGATTTCCCCAAATGGGAATTATTTTCTTAATTCCTGCAACACCATCTCCCATTTAGCAATATTACCACTGTTGCTCCTGAACTTCAGTCGAAAGGGGCAGCCTAACTTCTTCAGTTAGAGTTTGGAGATGAATAACAGTTAGCATTAGCCGAAATGCTAGCAATATTTTTTTCGGCTTTAAATGTTTGCTTTTTGGCACTACAAAGCATCGGTTTTGTAGTGTCGCTCTCCCTCATTCTTTTTCACCTTTATGGATATGTTTTTATCGTTTTAGTGGAGTTGGATTTTCAATTCATTAGGTTCCCTTGGGAGCCCGTTCACAGCATGGCCATCACGATGACATTCAAACTGGAAGTCCTTGGTGACATTTTTAATAGATTTTCCTCCCTGTCTCCTCAGACTGAGTGTCTGTAACCTCTCAGAGAAGCTGTGAAGCTCTGTCTTCAGTTCTCAGCCCCAGGTCCTCCAGTCTCTACTTTTTCTCCACTACATTTTACAGTATCTATACTTTGTACTTCACTACATTTCTATAAACAGTTAAATTAAAAGTTAGACCAAGGAAATACATTTTTACCATTTCATTTTTTTTTGAAAGATAGAAATCAGCTACTGATGAAATTAACATATATTCATGTTTAAGATTATATTTTGTGGCATTGCCTCTTCAAAGTGTCCCACTGTGGGTGGATGTGCAAAACAGAAAGACTTGCCTCAGCAGCTGGAAAGAATGTTGAATATTAAAGCAGCAAAATTCATCTTTATGTTGAAATTGAAATTGGATTAATTTTGTTTATTGTGTGATTTTATAATCTTTCCAAACTCCTTGTTGCCTATAGTTCTGTTTTTAAGGTCGGAGGCCCAACTATGAAATGAATCAGTTCACGACAAACACATAAGCATGTGTAAAATAAGATAGTTCTTTCTTTGTCTAAGAAAAACATTGTTGATTGGGGAAAAAAATAATAATTTAGAATAGTTTAATAACATATTTCCCTCCCTGTCTCCTCAGACTGAGTGGCTGTAACCTCTCAGAGAGAAGCTGTGAAGCTCTGTCCTCAGTTCTCAGCTCCCAGTCCTCCAGTCTCAGAGAACTGGACCTGAGTAACAACAACCTGCAGGATTCAGGAGTGAAGCTTCTCTCTGCTGGACTGAAGAGTCCAAACTGCAACCTGGAGACTCTCAGGTAAAATGTTCTCAATCCTGTTGAAACCAGATTTCTGTCCATTACATTCTATCAGTTATGATGCAAATGTTTTTTAAATAATAGAGTAAAATAATAACAGATGTCCTACCATGAAATGGGTAACCAGGCATACAGACCACAAGAGATCTTTTAAGCTAAACAGTCATTAATTAATTGTAGATCAATTGTAGATCAGATTCTAGAATAATGAAATGTTTCAGTAACAGGAAGAGGATGAGCAACATGTTAAAATAATCATCTATATTCAGAGAAACAAGTAGAGGAATTTATCTAGAATATATATAATACAAAGTCAGAACCTTCTTGAAATTCACTGTTATACAGAGAACAAGAGATATTTTAAACTAAAAGTCATTAATATCTAAAATAACCCTTTGAACAATTTGCATTAATGAGTCACAAGAAGATTTTATTTCCTTTTGGGATCAATGAGCTGCTTTTAAATTTTAATTTAAGTACAGCAGGAGAAATAATAAATAATTAGAAATTAAAGAAGCGATAACTATTATGAACGTTAGATTAGAATCAGTTTGAGCCCCACAGCCTGAATCCGATGGCCAACTGCTGCCTTATTTATTCGTCTCTCTCTTTTATTTTACCAAGACTGCCAGAACCACTTTGGGTCCAGATTGGGTTTAATAAAACCTCTTTGTTAAAAACATCATCTGGTCTGGACTTTGTATTTAGTGAGTTCTGTGATGACATGAGGATGGTAACATATTGGTGGCCCATCCTATTGCAACAAAATGTTTAAAACATATTTGGAGGTTCGTTCAATGCTGATATTTATGAATGCAATTTTAATTGTGGTGATTCTGAAAGTGTGTTTTCATGTGTTTAGTAAACATTTAGTGTCAGGTTGGTGTTTTCAGAACTCTTTCAGTTAAATACTGAGTTAAATTTCCCTGTATTTAATGTTTGGCTAGTGCTTGTTTTTGGATTGTTTTAGGAGCAAATTTGTTTCTATTTTTTCCCCACATTAGTTTTGTTGTAATTTTTTTTCTCAAATAAAAAAAAAATTCTTTATACAATCCTTTTATTGAGCAATTTGATTCTTGTTCAAAATAGTTTTTGTCAGTTGCTGCTCAGTTTTCCATCTCTGTATCCAACAGTTAAAACATGTAAAGATGAAACTGGAGATTTGCTCTGCTTTGATTCAAGCTGCTGTTTCCCTCAAACCAGCTCTGATGCTGATCCTCAAACTGAGCCTGATGCTGATCTTCAGCCCAGCCTTGATTCTCAGGCTTCATTGGACTCTTTCTGTTAAAACTGACATGGATTCATTTAGTTCATAGAGGAATTTAATATTTCTCTTGCCAGCCTCCTTGTTGCCTTTAGTTCAGTCCTTCATGGCTGGAGGCCCAAATATAGACTGAACCAGTTCACAACAAAAGGCAACATAATTATATATAAAACAGTCCATTAAATCAGTAAAGAGGAACATTGTTGACTGGAAAAAAGACATTTTGATGAATTGTTTAATGACATGTTTTCCTCCCTGTCTCCTCAGACTGAGTGACTGTAACCTCTCAGAGAGAAGCTGTGAAGCTCTGTCCTCAGTTCTCAGCTCCCAGTCCTCCAGTCTCAGAGAACTGGACCTGAGTAACAACAACCTGCAGGATTCAGGAGTGAAGCTTCTCTCTGCTGGACTGAAGAGTCCAAACTGCAACCTGGAAACTCTCAGGTAACTCTGGGCTCTTGACATCCATCCATCCATCCATCCATCCATCCATCCATCCATCCATCCATCCATCCATCCATCCATCCATCCATCCATCAGTTCAGACCTTGGGTTCTACCTCAATGTTCTCATTTTCTCATCATGTGATGAATTGTGTGTCTGCAGTTTACCAGGCTGTTTGGTCTCAGAGGAAGGCTGTGCTTCTCTGGCCTCAGCTCTGACCTCCAACCCCTCCCATCTGAAAGAGTTGGACCTGAGCTACAATCATCCAGGAGACTCAGGAGTGAAGCTGCTGTCGGCTGGACTGAAGGATCCACACTGGAGACTGGAAGCTCTCAGGTATGGAGGAACCTGCTGCAGGAGCAGAGAAGGTCTGCATAAGCAAATGTAGATTTCAGAATAAGTGAAAATATTTCAATGATTGGAATGAACGAACAGCAGACTGGCGACCTGTCGAGGATGTACCTCGACAGGTCGCGTCAGCTGGCTGCAACGTTAGCTGGAGACAGGCACAAGCACCTCCTGAACCCACTCGGGATAAGGGTGTTAGAAAATGGATTGATTGATGGATGAGTGGATGAACTGGAGTAGGATGAACATTATCTAGAAAATATCACCAACATTCAGTGAAACAGGTTGCAGAATTGATCTAGAATGTATAAACTATACAGTCAGGCTTTTTCAAATTTCCTGTAGTTCCAACTGCTACAAGAGATCTTTCCTGTCAATAATCCACTCTCTGAAGAATTTGAATTAGTATGAGTTAAAATTACATTTAATTTCTCTTTGTAATCAATAAAGTAATTTGAATTTGTAGACAGCAATAGAAAGAATAATCAATGTGGTCAAATAAACTAGAGAAAACTATTACAAACATTAGATTAGAATCAGTGTGATCCCCACAGCAGCCTGAATCTGATGACCAACTGCTGCCATATTTGTTCGTTGTCCCTGTAGGGACTGTATTGTAAAAACTCAAGACTGTAAGGTTTTATTCCACTGTTCAGACAAGCAAGTTACAGGTGTCACAGGATTCTGCTGCTCCTCCTGCTCTGATTCCTGCACCTTTTCTCCCACCCTCCTATCTACATGTCTTTTCTTCTCAAAACTTGTAATACTTCTGCTCACATTTTATTTTGAAAGCAGTACTTTATTTCTGTCTTCTCAAACCTTGTAAGGCCTGGACTCAAAACTGCCTTTCTGGCAGAGTCGCCTAGCAACCTCTTAGCCAATAAAATGAAAGTATTGAGATGGGTGCGCTTATTTCTTTCTTGCAGTCTGCCTGTATGGCTATTATTGATGCTAAGAGAAACCTCAGCACTGCCAGATATTTTTGTTCATATTGACGGACTATTGACGTTTCACAAGTAAGATGGAGATGTTACACATTACTGTTTATGTGTTGTAAATATAATACTACCATACTGCATTAATGTCCACCGGCATAATGCCAGCTAATATTTGCTATAGTGCTAAGTATAATACCGGGGTTAAGCCCCTGCTATGGAGGCTAACCAAGATTTTAGAAATCTTTAACAGTTTTAATTGTTTAACATTTATATAGATTATGCGTTACATGGTGGTAAAGACTGTTATTTATATGTAATTCTTAGACTCTGTCTAAAGTAAGACAGCTCCTGTTTTTGTTTGGAAGGTTTCCTAAACCTTTTTCTTCTCAAAAAAGGTTTGAGAAGAAACCTTAGTCAGTCTGCTGGATGTGAGGAAGAAGTTTAAATGTCTTAGAAGAGACTGATTCACTGCACAAATGAATCTCAGCTGCTGAAACTCTCTTAAGCTATTGATCTATAGATCAATAGCTTAAGATATATATAGATCTATATGTATAGATCTATATATAGACAGATCATGCTACAGATGGATAGATACATTAGATAGAACTAGATGGACATTTCAACAACATATTTTCCTCCCTGTCTCCTCAGACTGAGTGGCTGTAACCTCTCAGAGAGAAGCTGTGAAGCTCTGTCCTCAGTTCTCAGCTCCCAGTCCTCCAGTCTCAGAGAACTGGACCTGAGTAACAACAACCTGCAGGATTCAGGAGTGAAGCTTCTCTCTGCTGGACTGAAGAGTCCAAACTGCAACCTGGAAACTCTCAGGTAAAATGTTCTCAATCCTAGTGAAACCAGATTTCACTAGGTTAATTTATTGACTTTTTTCCTCATGAAAATGACCAGTTCAGACCTTGGTTTCTACCTCAATGTTCTCATTTTCTCATCATGTGATGAATTGTGTGTCTGCAGCTTATCAGGCTGTTTGGTCTCAGAGGAAGGCTGTGCTTCTCTGGCCTCAGCTCTGACCTCCAACCCCTCCCATCTGAAAGAGTTGGACCTGAGCTACAATCATCCAGGAGACTCAGGAGTGAAGCTGCTGTCGGCTGGACTGAAGGATCCACACTGGAGACTGGAAGCTCTCAGGTATGGAGGAACCTGCTGCAGGAGCAGAGAAGGTCTGATAGAGGAGGAAGAGGGAGAAATGTCTTTAGTCAGTCTGTTGGGAAACATTTAGTTTGAAGCTGAATGTTTAATTTGATTATTAAATATTTAGATGCCTCATCTGCAGGCAGAGATCATCGCCCAGTTTTCTGGAATATTCTCCAGACTAAGAACGGCTCACAAGGAAAATTAAAGAGTGGGATGGTTTAATAGTTTAATAGGGACTCTGACTAAATTAATAACAGAAGTTCAGTTAGATTTCCATGATGATCTACTGATGGCAGAAAGACTTTAAAACAATATTTGATGGAGCTCCAGACCAATCAGCCCCAAGAAGCAAAGATGAGAAGAAAAGTAACTCCATGTTGGTCAGATGGATGTTTAAAGTTCTGGGAGAGAAAAATAAAGAACTTTAGATTTTAAACAAAACTCACAACTTTCAGGATTTAATAAAATATAAAATACATAAAAAGTGAAGAAAACAATTCATGAGGCAAAAGAAAGAAAGTGAGAAATTTTAACAGTTTCATCCATTTAGTAGTTTGATCTCCACCAGGGGCGACATCTGGAAAAATGATCAAAGAATGAAAGGAATCAGGAGAGAATGGAAATCCCTTGTTTTCCAGAGGAAATGAAGAATTGCAGTGAATGATGGTGAAAAAGTAGAATTGTGCTCTGTTGACTGGTAGAAATTAAAAACAATAATAAAGACCTTTTAGACAGATCCAAGAAAGAAAGACTAAATGTTTTCAGGTTTCCAGTAGTTGGGAAGCTTTTTGGGAATGTTCAATAAAGTTTGGGAAAAATTCCCATCGAGTTTGGAAAAAAGGCAGAGACCCTTCATGTTGGAAAACCAGAAATATCCATCAAACCAATCAGATTCCAGTCCGCAGCATCTGTCGTCACATTTAGCTGATCGATAATGGAAATCGTAATATAGATAGAACCAGATTTATTGATAATTGGTATTTGCGATCAGGTAATACATTCAGGAAGTACTTTTACTTTAATAATTTAAGTATTTTTAAAAGCCAGTACTTTATTACTTTTACTCAGTAAAAATGTTAATGTGGTTCTTTTACTAGAGAACATTTTTGTCTGTTTATTTCTACTTTTACTTCAGTTCATTGTTTGAGTTCTTTCTCCACCTCTGGTGAACAGCCAGTAGGTGGCGCTAGAGTCAGGAGGAACAGCCTGGAGAAAAGGCTGTTCCTCCCTGATCTGTTTCCAAGCAGTCAGAGTGTAGAAGTTGAGAGCTGGAGAAGTTTCCTCCTGTTGCTGCAGCAGCAGAGATGTTCTGCTTCATGGACTAAATCAGGTTGGAAAGAGGAGAGATCTTTACTGAGCTGCTGGATAAAAGCTTCTGAAACATTTCAACTCTTTCTGGAAACTAATGAGACAGAAAAACAATGGATGTTTTTACCATCCAGACCTTTAGAACCAGTTCAGCTCAATAATTCAGTTGTATCTGTGGAAGATGAACAGATTTGATGTGAAATGATGAAATTCTTCATTTCTATCTGATGTTCCAGCAGATCTGTAGAAAATGGAGCTGCAGCTCTCAGATATTTCAGTCGTCATGTTTTCTATCAGTGAATCCACTGATGAAAGCAGGAATCTCATCTCCATGTTCTCCTCCAGAGGTTCCCAAGGTTTGTTCCTGGAAGCTGCTGCTGGTTCCTCCAATCCAGGCTCCGCCCCCTTTAGAGGAAATCTGTCCATATATGGCGCTAAGAGTCACCTTGATGCTGCAAAGCTTTGTTCAGGGATGAGATGTCAGGATGTTGGTGTCAGTCTGTTCCAGGCTTTAGTTGTTCTCCTCATGAGGAGCTGAAGTCTCTGACAGGAACGTGGAGCTGAACAGGAGAAGAACTTGAAGCTTCTTCTTGGCCTCTGATTGCAACAGCAGGACAATCCAACATTTTAGTCTGACTTCATCTGGAAATATTTCTTTGACCCTCAATCAGTGTGAAGGCAGGCCAGCTCCTCATCAGAGCTGAGATCTTCTCTGTCCTCCATGCTGGAAATGTAGAAGTCCAGCAGCTCCTGATCAGTGACATCAGAGCGTGACATCATCAGTAGAGTGATGATGTCATTTCCCTCTCAGAGCAGCTTGGAAATCTGAGAGGAAAGATGCAAACAAAGACTCTCTGGACTGTTGGATCTGCTGGTTCTGGTTCCAGATGCTCCTTGGACACTTTCACAAGCCATTACTGCAGCTGCTGGATTCAGGATGCTGCTTCTTCTTCTTGGGCTCATTGTAAATGTGTGCAGCGCCACCTGGTGGTGCTGGTTGGTAGAGGAAGTGCTGAAAGGTTGGACCTGTTTGTCAGAGGTGTGTGATGATGGAAGCCTCTCCCTGGTTTGTGAATCTGAGCTCAGAGATCAAATCTTTGATTCTTGTTGAATCTTTGTTGAATGTGATGCAGCTTCTCCTTTTTAATGTTTGTATTTCTGGATATTACAGTGAGGCCACAGCAGGTTTTCAGCAGCAGGGCTGTTTAGTGTTTCATTCCTTCATCTGTGTGTGGGAGTGTGGATGGATCAGGTATCCAGGTGTTGATCAGAGTTTAGATTGATTGTATTTTAATGCTGATTATTAAATCAGGTTGAGCTTCCAGAAATGTTTCCTTAGTTTCCTGATGTCCTTTTAGGCTTCAGTGAGTTTCTTCAGGTTGTTACTGAGGGATTTCCTTTCTCCTCTCTGTTGGAGCTTTTCCTGTGTTTGGAGAAATGAGTTGTGCTGCAGCAGCACCAACTGTCCTTCCTACATCCACTGCAGTTTGCAATCCAGATGTTGGACTGTTCCTGTCTCAGTGGAGGACAATGTGTGTCTGAGAGACATGTAATGTCCATGTTTGCTGCTGAAAGAGACTGATGGTCTGACCCCCCTCCTCCTTTCAGGGTGGAGCCTGCTGGAGGCCGATTCTTGACTCCAGGTCCATGGAGATGTAAGTGTGTTTTTCATCTGATTCATGACAACAAAGCAGCTCACATTCAACCATCTTCAAACTGTCACATCACTCATTCAGGAGTCAAAGTGTCAATAAATGATCAATAACTGCAGCTGGATTGTGTTTGTTCTCTCCATCAGATTCCTGTCAACTCACCATCGACACAAACACAGTGAGCAGAAACTCAAACTGTCTGAAGACAACAGGAAGGTGACACGTGTGGAGGAGCTTCAGTCATATCCTGATCATCCAGACAGATTTGATATCTGGCCTCAGCTGCTGTGTAGAACTGGTCTGACTGGTCGCTGTTACTGGGAGGTCGAGTGGAGAGGAATAGTTTATATATCAGTGAGTTACAGAAGAATCAGGAGGAAAGGAACAGTAGAGACTGTTTGTTTGGATATAATGATCATTCCTGGAGTCTGAGATGCTCTGATGATGATGGTTACTCTGTCTGGCACAATAACAGAGAAACTCGTCTCTCCTCCTCCTCTGTCTCTAACAGAGTAGCAGTGTATGTGGACTGTCCTGCTGGCATTCTGTCCTTCTACAGAGTCTCCTCTGACTCACTGATCCTCCTCCACACCTTCAACACCACATTCACTGAACCTCTGATTCCTGGATTTAGACTCTGGTGGATCAGTTCTGGTTCCTCAGTGTTTCTGTTCTGATTTGAGTCTAAAGAGTCTAAAGTTTTTCCTCCTGTCAGAGAAACTCTCTCACTGTTGAACAGATAGTTCAGTCTCTACAATCTATTTATTGGTGAAACGATTCTGATTGAGTCCTTGGAAACTTTTTCTTCACACAGTCTCTGAGGGACCAAACTCAAAAGAGGACAAAAAGGTGTTCAAAATATAAAAATTTCAATTTAATTCTTCAAAAAAAAAAAAAGGTAAACAAAAATTAATAATCCCATACAAAAAGAAAAATAACAAATTTGAAACTAATTTAACTGAGGTCAACTGAACTGAACCAAACACAAAACAAAACTGACCTCCAAATAAAGAACAAAAGGCTGCTTAAATAGGGGTGGAATTTCCTAAATCTACCACATGAGGGAGGCACTACATAACAAAAGAACAAACAAATACAAAATTAACCAAAGTATTCTATAAACAAATAAAGCGAAACAAACTAACTTAGCACAAATAAGTGAATATTTAAGTGAAAAGATTAACTAATTCAAATCAACTTGAAACAAGTCTCCCCCTCCAGTCTCTTAGAAAAGTGGTTTGTTGCAGTCCCTCCTCCAGCTGGTTTATCAGCAGCACCTCAAAGAAAGAACAAGTGTAAATAAACCATTCAGACAGACATTAACTAAAGTGTGCACCCATTAGAAAATAAATGAAATAACTAACATAACAGACTATGAACTGTAACTAATATAAAGAAAAAAATACTAACACTGTGTGTTGTAGTAGGAGCATTCACCACACAGTCCTTTAAAGATGGAAGCTGGGATTATTCCAGGATTATTCCAGGATCCTCATTTTTTTCTGTTTGTTTCCAGGCAAAGCTTCACACTGAATATCAAGATGCTGTTTCTCTTATTTTTTCCTTTCATTCATCAGATTTCATTGAAATATTGATCAGTTTTTCTCAATCTGATCATTTTCTGTTTCTATCAGCTCCTATTTTCTCAACATGTCAGATTTGAATATTAAATCTTCCTTTTGTAAATTTGCTGCAGTTTTTCTTCATGTGTTTTAAATAAAAACATTTTTCTTCTGCATTTGGTTCATTTGCTGCTCATTCTGTTCTTTTCCTGTTCAAATTTAAATATTTGCATTAAAAAGATTTTTTCATCAACTCTGCCTTTCAGAAAGTCCTATTTAAAGTAAAACATTCCCATCCCATGAAGGTCAGAGGTCAATGCTTTGAAGCATGAAGCAGGAAAATCTAAATATTTTCTGTTTCATTCAGAACTTCTACCTGAAACTCAGAACCTGCAGAACATTTTTCTCTTTGGAGAAAAAAATCCCAGGAACTGGAAGATCAGAGCAGAATGAAAACTGGAGATCAGTGTTGGACAGAAAAGGTCTGATCGCTGCATCTCTACTATATTTTACATCTGATAACAAGAAGTGAACCTGTTTTTAGCTGACAATAAATCAACATGGATACGACCCGCCACAGCGCCAACGTGGGCCACACCTGATTCAACCCAAAGCGGAAAATAAAGGATTTAATTGGAAATCCCAAAACACAGTAAAATCAGCAGCTGGTTGTGATTAAAATGCAGTTTGTTGCAGAGGTTCAAACTTCCTGATGGTGACCTCTCCTCCATCCCTCACCTTGTCCGGCTGCTTTTAATCCTCACTGCAGTGTTAGACTGGAGCTAATCTCTCAGATTAAACAGATTAACACTGAGCTGCAACAGGAACCAAAACGTCTCTCCTCCAACTTATTTCACTGATTAGTAACAAGGTTGGATAAAAACATTGAGACTTCTCATTCCTTTAAAGATCATGAAAGACTCACCCTGTAACTGCAGGAAAGAAGTTAGAAAGTTTAAAATACATGGACTTTGTCAAATATATTCCTAACAAGTGATTTTAATTATCTGCTTTTTGTATCTCTTTAATGTATAAGAAGTGTATATAAAAGGGTGCTAAATGGTTAAATGAAAAATCTTCAAAGAATGGGCTAATTTTTTTAACATGATTAAACCTAACCCCTAACCCTAACCCTACTAGTCCCGTTACCTAACCTTGCGTTTGTTGGACCACAGCTCACGTCGTGCTAGGGAGGAAACTTTCAGAAACGGTTTCGTATATGACTCTCCTCACGTGCCTAACGCGAGGATAATCTGAGAACAAATGGACTTCCTCTGCCTCCTTCCTGTGTTCTGCTCAATTACTCTACTGGGTCAGAACCAACCCATCAGAACCAGAACAATCAGCCATGAGCTACAAGTATTGTACATGTTTTTCTCTAAATTAGGTGATTTTATTTTGCCAGATCACATAGTAGCATTTCTACCTAAAGCGAAACATTAACAGCCAATCCATGTGATCAATATCTGTGATCGGCAGTGATCGGACCTCATGGTGATCAGAACCGGCAGGAAAAACCCTGATGGGAGCGTCTCTACCCAGGAGTAATATGATGGTTTAGAAGTTCATTGAAATCTTTTCCGTTTTGAAAGAAGCAACATTTGGGGAACTTGTGAATGATTTCATTATTGATCGTACTTGGTTCTGTTTAAAATAATTAAATTAAACTGAATTATTCTATTCTCATTATTGTACTTACATTTAGGAATTGAACATTTCTGTTTTATTAAGTTTTTAAATAAACTTTAAAAAGTTCAAAAATAATTCAATTTACTGAACATTCTGATTTTATGAGGATCTGATTGAAATATTTGTTACAAAGTTGATACTGCATTAATTTTTATGTGAATTAAATTGTGTGTTTAATTTGTGTTTATTGTAATGTACTGTTACTGAAAGGAATATAATTTTTTTTTTAAAGGATTTTGACGCATCTACTGGCCAACATTTATTATATAAATCATTTAGTGTGACTAATTAAAAACTAAATCTATTGAACTAAAAATGGAATATCTAATTTCTGGTACAGAAATATTAATCACTAATAAAGTATCCTCAAGTGACTAGTGTGTATTTATTTTTAACACAGTTTGATAAAATGGTGAAGAAAAATATGAGACAATTATAAATGGAGTTGATTCATTTTTTGGGAAAAACTGTCATAATTGTCAGAAAAATAAAAATAAAATCAAAAACTGTTTTAAAACACCTTAAATGAATGTAAACATATAAAAAATGTTTAATAAGTCATGGAAAATACTTTATTTTCAGATAAATCATGGTTGCACCACATGACATTTTTAAGACCACACCAAATCATATTTGATAAAAAAAAAAATCTGAAAATGCCTAATTTCAAAGTTCTAATAAATGCAATGGATATAATATTCTAACATGTTTAATTTCCCCTGATGGAAATCCTGATACATCAACGACCCTGAAACAGACCATCCTCCAAAATCTCAGTGATTTCCTTTTCTTTCAGTCTTGCATCCACATCAGCAGAAAGAGGTTTTGAAACCACTGAAATATCATCAGTAGCAACAATTTCAGCATCTAAAAGCTGAAATCTGACTTCATCTGGTTGAGTATCAAGTCGTTGAATGGGAGGTTTTAGACTCCTGGGTAGTTTGAGCAGCGAATGTAACAAACAGCCATTGATAGAAAAAGCTGCTGTTCCTGCAAATGACGTCAACATGACAGTTTGATCTGATCTATCAGCCTCCTCTCCATCAGTAGAAGAGGCGACTGATGGATCTGATGGTCCAGAGCAGCGCTTGCTTCAGATCAATACATTTAATCAGGTGGGATTTTCCACTTCCTGCTCCACCGTAGTGACATAGAAGTAAAATGGATGAGGGTTCAAATCCCAGAAACACTGAATACACCAGTCTCTCACTGCACAGAACACACAGGCCTGGTTCAGGTTCTGGTTCTGATCCATTGTGCGTAACACAGCTGGACCAATTGAAGGCTGTTCCCTGATGACTCTGACTTCTGTTACAGCATCAGACTGATTTGGACCAACTGAACATCGAGCTTCAGTAACGACTCGATTAAAATTTGTTGTCCAGATCTGACATTTCCAGCAAAATTTGTAAACAAACTCACAAAGACATCATAAACTGGTTATTTTATTTTATTTGTTCAGTAAATATTTTAAAGATATAAAGACACTTTTATCTCCTCACTAAATTATTGTAAACTAGAAATCCCTCTAACTGAACTACAATTGTTTTTCATCCTAAATAAATAATTTTCTATTAATTTAGTTTGTTTCTTTCTTTTCTAATGTTTCTTTACACCATGAAAGGAGTTTATTATAGACTTTGTCCATCCATCCATCCATTTTCCGTCACCCTTCTCCCTAACGGGGTCAGGAGTTGCTGGTGCCCATCTCCAGCTGCGTTCAGGCAGAAGGTAGAGTCACCCTGGACAGGTGCGCAGTCTGCAGGGCAACACAAAGACAAACCAGGACAAACAGCCCAGGCACACACACTTTTCCACCTAAGGAGAGATTTGGGAGAGCCAATTAACCTGACAGTCATGTTTTTGGATTTGTAGGAGAAACCGGAGAACCCGGAAGGGCCACCATGCACAGGAGAACGCTCCGTGCAGAAAGACCCCGGGCCGGGAATCGAACCCAGGACCTTCTTGCTGCAAGGCAACAGCGCTACCCACTGCGCCACTGTGCAGCCCTAATAGACTTTGTAAATGTCTATAATACTAATTCATAACATTTTAAAGTTTGCACTTTCATTTATTTATTTTCTTGTTACTAAATATTAAAATGTTCCCATATTTTAGTGTTAATCCATTTTTGTCACATCATTAATATTTGTAATTCTCCTTCCATTAAACTGTTGCTGCTCCAAACTTAACAAATCAAAATAATGTATCAGCAAAAAAGGGAAATGTTAACAAATTAGGTTAATTGCATAAATCATTTATGTAAAGTAATAAAAGTTTAGGATCCAGTTCTGATCTTTGTGGTTTTCCACAAGTAACTTCTAGTAAATTATAATTCATATTATTTGTACATTTTGATGTCTTGAGTAACTTTTACCCAGGAATGTGAAATGAATCATGATTCATAAATAACTACTGATTATTTTGTTAGATCTGTCTGATTATTTTCCAGTTTGTCTTTTTCTCCTCATGTTTCCATCATGAAACAATTTTCATCAGAACTTTTCTTTTTCCTCATGAAGGTTTTATCAACATGCCTCTAATTTCACTGCAGATTTTCTTCTGCTCTGAAGAAGAAACTAAAAATCATATGTGAGCTGTGATGTCATCAGTCCCACCACATCCCTCACAGTTACTTTCAGTTTAGAAGTCAGATTATTTGTTCAGATATTCTTCTTCAACTCTGGGTCATTTGAACAACAAGTTTTCTTTATTTTCCTAATTGAACTTTGACTTCAGTAACTTCTTTGTTTGTTTTTTGCTCTCTCATGTTTTTAGAAAACATCCACTTCTGATTTCTGGTCAAAGTTCCATCTCTCTTCCTTTTAAAGGTTCATCTTCAGGATTATTAGATTAGTGATGAACAGCTGATGTTTCTTTGGTTTTTCTCTGAATAAATGACTTTATGTTTCTATTTCCTGGATTCAAACTTTGAGTGATGTTTCCTAAAATAAGGACAGAAGATTAATCAATGATTTATCAGATATTCTGACTTAATTAAACCTTGATTTGGTTTCACCAAAGCAATAGCAAATATGTTCCAAGGCAATTTATCCTCTGCCAGTGACCTGCTGCTCTTAGTTCAGCCTGTTGCCTCAAACCCATCAGAAACCAAAGTGTTTATCAGTCATTTCACCATCTTGTTTTCATGTTTTGGTCTTTTTTCCCTCCCTGAAATAAAATGCTGAGAATTTATTTTGGTATTCAGTCATGTACTATTATTATTTTTAACATTATGATGGTAGAAAATACTATTATCAAGCTTAAAAAGATTTATGTTCCTGTTGGTTTGTTTCTAAAGACTGCTGTTCTAACTTTGTCTAAGGACTCAGTGTGAGGTTGTAAAAACCTCTACATATGAAAAGCAACTTGTTGTCAATATAAAAAACAGGGCATGTTATATAGAAGAGAGAGATATGAGTCTGTCCCAGTGAGCAATGCAGGAACCTGGTGCATTGCAACAACCTGGGTTGTTCTGTGGGAGGATGAAGGAGGGGAACCGGCAACGCCAGCATCTCAGTGGGGAGCCAGATTCAGATGACAATAATTGTTCTCACTGATGCACCTCAATGCCAAACTGATGATCAGTCCTACTGAGCTGAGCTTGTAAATTCTCCAATATCTGTTCCTTCTGCCGTTAGGGTTCAGGAACTGCAACTGAACTGTTCCTCTCAGTAAGAACCACTTCTTATTTGTGGTTCTGCTCACACAGTGTCTGAGTCTGAGTGTTCACAGCAAGGCATTTCCTTGTATAAGACAGGCAGCCTCCCAATGGGCAGCTGCCAATGTTTTCTGAATTTCGTGATATACCAGAGAACCAGCAAGTCTAAAAAGCAGAAATTCTGTTATCAAAAATTGAGTTTTCCACTGCCCCCAGGACCCACTGCTTTTACCTTTCACAGGTAAGAATTCAAGATAATAATAATAACTTAAATTTAGGAGCAGAATTTCTTGACTTTTTGGCCAGTACTGTGCATTTAGTGGTGAAACAAACTTCCAAATATTACCTTTGTAACTAAATTGGCCCAGTTAACTAATCTGATTATTTTCTTAGCTATGCTAACTTTTTTATGCTGTGTTGTTTTTCTGAAGAGGGGGAGGCAATGAGAAATCTGTAATGGGAGCTTTTACCATTTGTTTATTGTTGCCATGGTTACCTAGAAGTTTGCAAGACAAGTTGCTGTTTGTCTATGATCAAACATGGTGACTTTAAGGTATGTCGGTTGTCTGTAATTTGTTTCCTATAATTTGTGTAGATTAAAATCATTTATTTGATATAACAGACTGAAAGTACATTAATCTAGAGAGCAGCATGAAAACTGGTCAGGACAGGTATATTTGGGTCGACATTAATAGTTGTATATTTTCACAAAATGTTTTCTTTAATGTATTTGTCCATTTACACTTGACTGTTCTTGTGTTCCTCTGTCTGCTATAAGTGCTTTCGTCCTCCAGCGCCACCTTACTTTCTTCTTCTTTTGTTCAGGGTCCTCCAGGACTATTATAAATATCAAGTTATTAATTTCCTCTTCCCTTTTGTCACTCATTCCACTGGGGAGAGGAAAGTTTTATAATTCATTGGAATCCTTTTATTTATATTCAAATGTTTATTTTTCCTTCTGTATTAATAATAGATGTTTAGATATATTCATTTGAGTTGCTATTACACCTTTATAACATTTGATGCATGCTACCACTATTACTTTGTATGAATTAGGTTGGAGAATCAGGGATGTATTTTCTATTTGACTGTTAGATCATTTTTATCATTAGCTTTAGCCTGTGGCTAGCCCGATGTCTCAGAAGGCCCAGTAACCAAACTGCTCCCATCTTGACCAGTAGACTGAACCCCTGCTCTCATCTGTCTCAGAGACAGATGAGAGCCTGTCTCTGTGTTGCCAGTGTAATATAAATACATTTGTATACTGTACACTTTTTTCTTTCATTTTTTTTGTGTATTTTAAGTGAAATATCTCAATTTGAAGTATTCGTGTATTATAACAGTTTATATAAAAAAAATTAAAAATAATTTAGGCTGTTAGATTTTTTTCTAAATGCTGCAAATTTGACATAAAATATTATTTTAAGGTAAAAATATGTAGCTAACTTTTGACAACTAGTATCAAAGTTTGTCTTTACAGTAAAACGCCTAAAAATATTAGTGTAGTTAAGTTTTTTTTATTCATATCATGAAATAGCAAATGCACATTAAATTATGGAATTGTCGTGATTAAAGTTTTTTCTGTGTGTTTATTTTAGGTTTCTGTGTCTTCTGAGTCTTCTGTCTTCCCTTTGATTGTTCCCAGGTTTGTCTAGTTCCCTGATTACCTTCTGTATATTTAATGTCACCTGAATCTCTGTGTCTTTGTCGGGTCCTTGTCGAAGCCGTCTATTCTGTTGGTGTCTTCAGGTCGAGTCCAGTTACTACCAGTGTGAGACGTTTCCTCTGCTCATCTATGCTGTCTGGATTATTGAGACAAATGTCCTTAGATGTTTTTTGTTCATTCCTATATGTAATAGTGTGAGAGATTGTTTCAGTGACATTCATTATCTTAAAATACTTTGCAGAATGGCAAAGTTTACAAAGTTTAGACCATCTATTTGAATTAGCTTGCTGGCAGATAAGCCACTTTCAGTATGGTGGATGCAATAGAGCAGGGGTGCTCAAGTCCAGTCCTCGAGAGCTACGGTCCTGCAACTTTTAGTTGCAGCCTTACTCCAGTAGACCAGGCTCAGCTATGAACAGGCCTGGTAATGAGCCATTCATTTGATTCAGGTGTGTTGGAGCAGGGATGCTCGAGAGGATGGTAGCTCTCGAGGACTGGACTTGAGCACCCCTGCAATAGAGTATCACAACAACGGGCCGACCGGAAGTTATCAAGTGATAACATCTGGTTCAAAAGCACTGTCATCCAATCAGCGATTTCTCAGGTCTCCAACTGGGATATGCTCTTTCCGTTTTGTTAATGTTGTGTTTTTGTAAGTTGTAATTGTGCTCCATTACTAATGTTGTGCGTTTGAATTTGTTGAAGTGTTTTGCACATCAGGGCCATCATCTTACAGACTGATAGTAGACGTGCAGCAGCTGATGGCAGCTTCCTCTGCCTCTCTGCTGTCTGACTGCATTCACCTGACACTGATATGAAGCAGAGAAGAAGAGCCAATCAGAGGAGGAGCAGCTGATCTTTTTCCAGCACTAATGATGTAAAGGATGATCAGAGTTGATGTGCAGATGAATGATGTGTGTTTCCTCTGCAGGTGAAGGTAGAAAGTGTGTGTGAGCTGATGTGGATTCAGCAGCATGGATCAGTGTGAGGACAGAGAGGAGGGAGTCCCTCCCTCTAAAACCACTCTGTGTGGGGAAGATGAGAGCCAGAGCAAAGGTCAGAGGTGAGGTCACCATCTCTAACTGTCCACAGCCCTTTTCACACAGCGTTCACTATATCAGGCCAGAACAGACGTGGTGATGAAGCTGCTGCTGCTCCTCTTTGCTGATTAAGTTTTAATCATCATGTTTCTGTCAGGATCCATCAGAGACTCAAACCAGAACCAGAACCAGAACCAGAACCCAGCTGTGTCTCCTTTAAGAGTGACTGGTCAATGAATAAACCCATTGAGTTTAATTCTCCTGGATCTCCACCATCAGAGAGGTGAGCTGTTTCTAACTGCTGTTCAGTTTATGTCTGTCATTGTGACCATCCAATATTAATTTAACACACAACTACAAAAAGCAGAAGTGAGTTTGAGTTCTACATTGATATTTAGATTGTTGTCTAAATATAATGTAATTCATTTTCCAGACAAAGTAATGCAGAAAGAAAAAGGCTTTTATGAATCCAGTTTAATATCTGTGGTTCAAACATCATCCAACATATCAGATTATTAACCATTTCCACAGTTAAGCTAAAAAAAAAAAATCTCGTGGATATCTTTCAGGACCATCTGGTTCTGATTGAAGCTCCATCAGATCCTCCTTGGATGGTCAGAGTGGAAATGATTCCTGGTTCTGCTCCATGTCAGAACTCAACACTAAATCACCAAACTGTTCTCTCAGTCATTTCAAACCAACATGTTGGTCTCAGAAACTGATTTTTCTGCTCTTTAAAGAAGGCTGGACATTATTCAGGAGGATCAATGAAGAGAAACATGTCATGTACTATTTTACCTGTTAAAATAATCATAATCACACACACACATATGTAGATGTATGTGTGTGGTTGTGGATGCCTGCATGTGTGTATAGGCCTGTCGCAACAACAAATTTTGCTGTGTGATTAATTGTATCAAAGTGATAAAAATGATGATATTGTTTGAAGACCATTTTCAACTGATATGTAATGATATGCTGTTACTTTATTTTCAAAACAACACTTAACACTGGAACTGGTAAACAAAATAACAAGCAAATATAAAATGGAGTCTCAGTCTGCGTTAACAAAAACTGTTCTTGAATAAAAATTAAACACATGAAACTAAAGTTGGAATAAAAACTACATTCAACCAAAAGAGCACAGATTATGAAGTCTGTATAGTATATTTCCCCTCGATAAATATTAGATTTAGATGGAGCAGATGGACATATCCCACTACCTGATGCAATAGTTCACTCCACCCTTACACTAAGGAAATGAGGAAATGAGGAGTCAGTGGAGAGAACCAGAGTTGAGCCTTTTTTCATCCAGTCATCATTAGAAAGAAAAAAAGGCAGGAAGAAATGATAAAGGTGATTAAAATGAGATCGATAATTTTCATTTATCATTCGATTAAATGATTGATTTATTGTGACTGGGCTATGTATGTATGTGTGTGTGTGTGTGTGTGTATATGACAACTATTAAAGAATTCCATCACAGGATTGCATTGTAAACCTGAAAGCATTAAAAAATCAGCTTAAAACTTAAATCACAATCATGGAAAAGTCTTAAGAAATATTAAAAAGCCGGATCAGTTGAAGAAAGTTTAAGGTCTCATGACCAGATATTGAGACCATAAGTAAAAAAATATGTTGCTGGTGAACCACAGCAATGTATTTTTGCTGTAGTTCAGCAAAAATATGTTGCTGTAAAAAAATGTTTCACCAAACCAATATTTTGGTTAAACTATTTAACCAGAATCAAGATACATTTCGGTTATAACCTCTAAAATATATCAAAAGAACAAACAAATAAGGACATAGTTATATTAATTATTACATTAATATGACACTTGAAGCACAAATATTAAATGTGTTTTATCCTTTTTTCCATCAAACTATTTTCTCCCAGATGAAACAGATTCTTATTTAGTTTCATATTACTATTAACACACAAACATGAAGGCAGAAGTGAATTTCTTTTCTAGGTTGATATTTGGATCCATCTTTAAATCTGATGACAAACAGCTTTAAAGACAAATTCAGACAAATTACTTATAGAAAAAAGTTTTAAATTAATTTCTTTATTTCAGGTTTATCTCAGAGTTTCAAACATTATACAACTTGGCGATAACTTATACAGTTAATCTAAATAATATCTCATGTGGATCTCATTCAGAACCAGGTGATCTATAATTGACAATCTGGTTCTGAAAGAAGCTCCATCAAATCAAATCCTCTCTGTCATTTCAAACCATCATGTTTGTCTCAGAAACTGATCTTTCTGCTCTTTAAACAAGGCTGGACATTATTCAGGAGGATCAATGATCAGGAACATGTTGGAGGATCGGATTGGTCACAGGGCCCGGTGGCACTGGTGCATGGCAGCCCCTCCTCTTTCAGACTGCCCAAGGGTAGCTCTGGCTACTATCCAGTAGCTTGCCACCATCAATAAATGACTGTAGTGTGAGGCACTTTGGGGTCCTCTGGACTAGATAAAGTGCTAAACAAGGACATTTACAGTGACCCAAAGTGGAAAGAATAGATGTTGTTACAGGCATCTTGGATGATGCTGCATCATGTTTAGCAGATATGATTAGGTTGAGTTGGGCCTCCTTGATTAGCTGCCATCATTAAACATTTTCCTCTTCTTACGGTGAAATAATTAGTCTGTACTGTAGATCTCTCTGATTGATTTTCTGTTCCATGTTACAGGCATAACTAGACTGTGCAATCCCTCTCATTCATAGTGATTTAATCTTATTTCACATGGAACCAGTTGGACATTCTTTCTTTGTTCCTAACTTGTTCTGTCATTTTATCTGAAAGTCTTCCTCAGTTCTAGTGATGAAGAGTTTCAGTTATTCTCAGCTGTAGTTGGGACAATCACAAATAACCAGTGACTTGGGGTTGTTTCATTACATGAGTTTAAAGGTGCAGGAGTTTCTTCTTAAATATATAATTGGATTCAAAAATTTGAGCTTCAGACAACATTGCAGAACTGAACAAACTAACTCTGATCTGAATGCTTCACTACGTCTACACTGTGTGCACAATTATTAAGCAAGTTTTAGTTTTGACCATAAAATTTTTATGGACATTTTTCAACTCCTAGCAGTACACATGGAATGCTTGTTGAATATCAGCTAATGTGCATTTGTGTGATGAGGAAGGGTGGGGCCTAAGGTAATCAACATCCTACATCACTGTTTCTCAATTCCGATCAAGGCCCCCTGCGTTGGTTGTTTTGGGCGTTTTCCCTTCTGCCACACTTCACGTGAGATGCCAGCAAGGTGGAGGTGGGATACTAGTATGGGCTGGTTTTATTAAACATGAGCTAGTTGGACCTTTTTGGGTAGAAGATGGACTCAAAATCAACTCCTAAACCTACTGCCAATTTTTAAAAGACAGTTTCTTCACACAATGGTGCAGGAACAAGTTTGCATCTTTCAAGAAGACCATGAGTTTTATCCCGGACAATGCTCCATTGCATGCATCAAACTACTCCACTATGTGTCTAGCCAGTAAAGGCCTTAAAGATGAAAGAATAATTAAGTGGTCCCCTTCCTCACTAGAGCTAAACACCATTGACAACACCTTCATATCTTCATGGGTGTTGATGATGATGATGATCTGCTGCTTCCTGGCTCCATGTCAGACCAATGGTGGACAAATTTCCACAACCCACTGGGAAATACCTGGTAAAGCCATTCTGGTCCATCAGGACTTGGTTCTTGTGTGCATTGTGAGAGCAGTTCAGCAGGGAAGGAAAGCTTCATGATGTGGTTGGTGAGATCTGCTGGAACTCAACCAAACTGAGCTGATGTGGACCATCAGAGGATCTTCTAAATTTTAGATGATAGTCTTTTTTTCTATATTAAAGACTTTTTTTAAAATACTTTATTTATT